>JARHVA010000987.1:3805000-4089465 GCA_037957365.1 Torreya grandis | reverse complement strand
ATTTTTGAGAATGTCTAAAATCAACCTAAACCATCCATCCTAAGATTAAGATGTGTGGTTGAGGATTAATTCAATTTTTGGAATTAAGTTTATAATTATCATCATCATGAAATTGAGAAGAAGGGAAATTAAGAGGCATGGAGGGCATTGATGAGGCATGGGAGGCATGAGTCCTGATATTTATGGCATTTATGGCCTAGGAAATGTCTTCCCAAGAAATGAGGTCACTTGATGATGCAGATATTCAATATTCATTTCCAAAAATAATTATTCAACAAGTTCTTATGGAATTTTTGACTAGGCTCTAATTTGGTTTAATTATATCTTAAGAATGTTTAAGTACTAAATGCACAAATTACTCAAATTGATTAGAATGCCTTGTTATTGGTCCAAAATTCAACTAGATTAGAATTAGAAGGCAATGTTAGATGTGTTGGAGCTGTATTACCATTCTGGATGTTACCAATAGAAAATAATAAAGACACATGTCTCATGTAAGAGATTTGATAGGGAAGAATAATCTAGAGCAACCCAGGTGAAAAATTAGCATTTTGACTTAGAATGATCTGATTAAAGTTAGTTGGCCCATAAATTACACTACCCCCATTTAAGGATACTTTGGCTCAAATTGGCACTTTTCATATGTCATTTTTACATATTTTAACATGTTTTAGTGTTTTTAGAGAAAATTATTCACTTTAGGTGGAAATTGGCTAAAAGCTTGATTGGAGGTTATTGGTGGCTAGATTTAGGTGTTTATAGTTTGCCCCTTATTTGGGAAGGCATTGCAAGATATAATCACAGTAATGTCTTCTCAAAGAATGAAAAGTATCTATATTCCTATAACTACAATGATTATAAACTATCTGTATGATGCCCCCTTAAGGGAATGGTTGACACAAGTACGTTGACAAACAGTCCCTTGAAAAGAAAGAAGCAAAACGAGGGGACCAAAGAAAGGAAAGATGATGGGGTTAAAACGCAATGATATTTAAAAATTAGTCAAAGTCATTGAGAATGCAAGAGGGATGGTGTATAATGGTTTGCCCAAAGGCAATTACAATCATTGTACATTGATAGTGGAAACATGGTATGATAACATAATGATTTGCCCAAAGGTAGGTATAATCATTGAGAAAATGGAGCTGCCCCAGTTAGGACAGACAAATAAGAGAATAACATGCCTCTATATGGGTGGAAAACATAAAGTGGTGACAACACAATGATTTTCCCAAAGGTGATTATAATCATTGAGAAATGTGTGCAATGATTTGCCTAAAGGTGGTTATAATCATTAGACCTTGATTATGGAAAACAAGATAAACTTGGTCAATGATGATGACAATTTGACATAGAGGGTAATGATGAATTGGAACAACCTACTAGTAGGGAAATGCTCATCTGAACTAATAAAGTTTGAAATTATTTCATGGTTAATTACTCTATTTGGGATATGATTGGGATGGAATCAGGATGTTGATGTCTAAGAGATGTCTCCATTGTTAAATAGACTTTTTGAAGCTGAGGTTTGTTGTAGCATGTGTTGGTAGGCATCATGGTATATAACATCATGAGAATTTATCCAAAATATGCATAAGGACTGACTCCCATAATCTAATACTCAATAAAAATTAATGCACCAATGATAGAAACTATGATGATAATGTAAACATATGAATATGGATAGATTCAAGTGTAAGTGTGGGCAAGGAATCACCCAATGAACACACATAAAATGAATCAAGGCAACAATGCTGAAAGTAAACAAACAGACACACAAATAAAAAAACAAAGAAACAAACAAAGAAACACTAAGAAACCATACAAATAGTGCCCCTAGAAAATAGGCGATAACTTTAATAAATGAACAAAATGGGGGAAATAGAATTAAAAAAAGGAGGTGGCCAAGCTATCTCCATATGCACTAGGAAAGTCGACACTGCCTACATAGTTCCATGGATGTAATATCTAATAAAAAACTTTAGGCCAAATGTAGTTCTCCTAGGGAATGGAAAGAGTGTGATAACTAATGAAAAAAAATAGAATGGATGTGATAAATGAAGAAGAATGGTCTTGCAAAATGGTAAGTGCATGAGATAAAAAGCCAAAAGGATGGGGAAACTCAATGACAAGTTATTTTATTGTAACTTAGTAAGGGTTCCCAGAATCCTTAAGGCAAAGAAGTGGTCAATGTTTTTTTTCTTTTCTAATGATTTTTTAGATGTTTTTGGAATTAATTTGGAGTGTCTCAACTCAATTGAGAATGACAAGACACTAAAAGGTTCAAGGTCATAAAATAGTGAGAGTGTTTAAACTTAAGATGCTCATATAATGGTGAGAGCGTGGCTTAGGTTGCTCACAAAATAATGAGATCATGGCTCAATTGTGACTAAGCTAACCTCAACAAGTATTGAGTGCTACCTACATAGTCTTAGAGTAGGACTTCAGGGCACTATAGTGCCACCCTATAGTAGAGAAATTTGACTAGTGTAGTAGTCAATTCAAACAAAATAGGCATAGTTGGTAAAAAGGCATAATATGACATAGGAAGTGGCAAGTCGGTATGCCAAAGATTAATAAACAAATATTACCCCTAGTTTACTCATAAGTGGTTATAACCAAGACATAAAAACATAGATCAATGGTACTAATTTTCCCAAAGGTGGTTATAATTAGTAAGAAAATTGGTGGTAAGAAAAGAATAACAAACAAAGGATACAACTGTCAAAACTTCTATCACACTATTCTGAAATATGATCTTTATTTGAAGTACTTAAAGAAACTAATGAAATTGATTAGATACCTTGATGCTAAAAATGTGTAATGAATGGAAAAAACCAAGGTCAAATAGGCTAGGCTTTAAAATAGACTAGGATTATAAGTTAGAAGTGAAAAGTGGATTACGAGTAAGAGGATGGATAAGGATGATATTTATAAAAAGAATAATGATAAAATGTCATAATTGAAATGGTCCTTATAGATAATACACCTTAGCATTCAAACATAGTATCGCTTGGGATGAATAATATTCATCAGCTCAGGAAATTTATCTCTATTTGGTGTGGTGAACCTGTATGCTTCTGATCCATAATCTACAGTAATGATGAAAGGTCCTATCCATTTTGGTTTGAATTTCCCTTTATGCTTCTTCTTAGTCATGGTATTCTTTTGGTTTTATTTAAGAACAAGATCACCAAGTTCAAATGTTCGATACTTAACATGCTGATTATAGTGGCCTTTGAGTCAGTTCTGATATGCTTGAAGATTTTTGAGTGCAGTCATGTATTTCTCATCAAGTAGGTCTAGCTCTTGCAGACAAGCTACTTGATAGTCATGATCATCCAAAACATGCTTAAAAGAGATGTAGAGTGAAGGCAATTTGACCTCAATGGTAAGGATGGCTTCAATATCATTAATAAGTGAGTATGGAGTGGATCTTGTGGGGGTATGATGATTGGTATTGTATGCCCAAAGGGTAGGGAATATTTGCAAGTGACAATCACAACCAACATCATTGATAATCTTTTTAAGAATATTGATAATGGTTTTGTTGGATGCCTCAGCTTGGCCATTACCTTGAGGGCAATATATTATAGAAAAATATTGTGTGATGTTATATTTGATACATAACTAGTCTACATCCTTGTTCTTTATTAGATATAATGTTAGAGGGGATACCATAGTGGAAAATGAGATGGTTGATGATGAATTTTAAAATTTTCTTTCTAGTCATGTAAGTGAGGGGTATAACTTCAACCCACTTAGTGAAATATTTGATGGTGGTAAGGATATGTTTATGGTCATCAGATGAAGTGGGATTTATCTTTCCAATGAGGTCAAGTCACCATGTAAAAAATGGCCATGGTGTCAACATTAGTTTCAAAGTTTTGGTTGTGGCATGAATTAGATTAGCATGTCATTGACATTTGCCACACTTCTTTACATATGAAGCAACATCTACATCCATTGTGGGCTAATAATAACTAGTATGCAAGGTATTTTTGGATAAGGCTGCCCCACTAGAATGAGCTCAACATATCCCTTCACGTACTTCTCTTAATGCTAGTGTAGACTCTGCTAAAGTTAAACAATGAAGGAGAGTTTCATCAAAACTGTGATGGTAAAGGGTGGATCCAAGTAGAGTATAATGATTGGAATGATGAATGAAAGCTTTGGTTTGTTTTTGAGATAGGTTAGGTGATAGAAGTTAGTCATTAAGGTAGTTGTAAACTTCTGAGTACCAGATAAAATTAGGACCAATAATATCACAAATCATTACAATGGTTGAAGGTTCATGAGCTAGTGCTGACAAATTCTTGATGAAGAACTGATACTCTCTATCTTTATCTATTTGTCAAATTAGAAAACCAATAGTATCCATGGCATCTATAGTTCTATTACTAGCCCTTGGTATGTGCTCAGATTGAATGTTGGTAATTTGTTGCTTAAAATTGTTAACCATGGCTTTATATGGAACCAACTTGTCATCTTTAGTTTGAAAATGATCTGTGACCTGATTGATGATTAACTGAGAATCACCATAAACTTAGAGATGAGTTATGTTCCATTTCACTACTTATCAAAGTATTGCAATAAGTGATTCATACTCGACCATGTTATTTATACAAGAAAAGTTGATTTTGAATGATTTAGGGATTAGATCCCCCTATGGTGTAATAAATAATAGGCTTACCCTTGATCTATATGTAGTAAATGGACCATCAAAATATAGTTTTTAGGGTTAGGTCTCAAGGGGTGTGTTAATTATAGTCATTATGGATTCATCAAGAAATTAAAATGTGAGTGGCTGTGTATCTATGAGAGGTGCTTCCACAAGTTGATCTGTAATAACTTGTCCCTTGATTACCTTTTGATTGACATAATCTATGTCAAAATCACTAAGAATCATGATCCATTTAGCTATCCTACCTTGAAAATCTATTTTAGGTAGTAGATATTTGAGCAAATCTACTTTTGAAATGACCAAGGTCTTATTATTCAACATGTATTAGCATAATTTTTGAGCTACAAAGACCATAGCCAGACAAGCTTTTTCAATAGGTGTATAATTATGTTCATATGTAATCAAGGTGTGGCTTAGGTACCTTATGGCATGCTCTTTTCCATTGTCATCATGTTGAGCCAAGAGTGCCCCCAGAGCATGGTCGATAGCTGATAAGTATAACAAGAATGGATTTCCTAGTATAGGAGATAATAAAATAGATAAATTAACAAGATAGTCTTTGAGTTATTGAAAATCTATTTGGAAATGATCATCCTAGTGAAATACAACTCCCTTTTTTAGAAGGTGTGTAAATAGATGGCACTTTTCTACTAATTGAGAGATGAAGTGTCAGATTGACTGGATCTTACCCTAAAAACTATGAAGTTACTTTAAATTGGTTGGTGGTGGCATCTTGGTTATAGCATGGACTTTAGATGGATCAACTTCAATAACTCTATGAGATATGATGAAGCCAAGTAATTTTGCCTAAAATTACACTGAACACATATTTCTTTGGATTGAGTTTGAATTTGTACTCCCATAATATTTCAAATATCTTACAAAGCACTACTAGATGGTCAGCCTTGGTTTTAAATTTTTTTGATATGTAATCGACATAGTCTTCAATAATATCATGCATCATTTTATGGAATATGATAGTCATGGCTCTTTGATATGTATCTCCAGCATTATTAATGCCAAATATCATTACTTGATAGTAAAAATTTCCCCATTGAGTGGTGAATGCTATTTTATGTTGGTATTTTGGTGTTATTCTAATCTGGTTATATCCTAAAAATCCATCCATGAGTGAAAGAATTTCATAACCTATGGTGGAGTCAATGATCATATCAATATTAGGCAATGGAAAACGTCTTTAGGAAAAGCTTTGTTGATGTCTCAAAAATTAGTAAAGATTTTGATCCCTTCAAAATTTTTAATAATAGGTACCACATTAGAGATCCATTCTGAGTAGTCAATGGATCAGATACATCCTGCTTCTAAGAATTTTTCCAACTCTTTCTTTACCAATACAACAATGTGAGGATGCATATTACCTAAATTTTGTTTTACTGGTTTGGCATCATGATTATCCACAAAATGGTCTAGAACCAAGGTGGGATATAAAGCTAGCATGTCAGAATAGGCCCATGCAAAGATATCTACAAATTCTCTCAATAAAGCCGTAAAGACTTCATGTTCTTACTTAGTGAGGGATGCACTTAATTTTATCTATTTTAGGTCTGATGAAGCCCTAATATTTACCTCTATTGTATCCTTGATTAGAAGGGTCAAACCATCTTCTAGGATAGTAGGCAATGAATTGAACTATTAGATTATGTTAGGGTCCTCCATTAGGACTTGCTCTTCACCTTCTCCTAGGCATGATGAATCTGATTCCCCTAATGGGATATCTAGTCATGTGACAAAAATAGTCAAATTTTTTTAAAGGATTTGATCAAATACTTGTTATTGATCAAAAATAAACTTGGATCCATAGGAAAGTTCATCATTGGTGATCTCCTGCTCTAAATTTGAAGAAGAATGAACACCCCCATCTAATGGCACATGAAACAAGTTTTTACCACTAGACTGGCCTTTATCTTTACTTTTTCCCTAGTTAGAAAGCACCTCAAAGAGGTTTTCACTGTGGGACCTCAATGTTTTACTTATTTATTTTTGGCTAAGGGTGTTCACTCGATCTCCAAAATAGGCTATAGGATCTAATGTAATTGAGAATCCTTAATTTTGATCTCCCAATAGAACATTGTCTCTAAGGCCTAAGAAGTCATAAAATTCCTCATCATTCTAAAACTCATCAATCAATAGACTGGATTCTTATTGGTCCCAATCTATCAGTTGGGGATAATATAATGGTAATGGTTGTGATGAATAGCCAATATAAGGGTACAAATGGCATTGTTATCAAACATGTTGGTTTCAGTTAGGTCATCAAAGGTGAGGCTATGATCATACTCTACTTTGTTATCAGCATCATCACTAGTCACTGGTGATGGAGTTTGAATAAGATATGTGGGGTCACCCCCAAGTAGTTTAAATCCAAGCCCATAAGGTCTTTCATACTTAGTCATAAAAATTGGCTCAACGGTTCCTTGCTGATTTGGTTTGAGGCCTCTTCCTTCATAATTGTGATACTCCATGATCCTATTAGGAATATGATACTTTGTACTTCTATAAAAATCAGCTTGGTTATCATTATATAACCATGATTCATCCCCTTCAAGAGGGTTGGGTTTTAGGCCAGATATTGGTACAAATGTGATAGGTCCCTTATCTTTGTTCTTTTATTGACAATGAATATGTGGAGTGACTTTAGGTCACCCAAATGTTTTTGGATTCTAAGGAAGATTGGCAATATGAAATGTATCATGGGTCACATACTCTCCCAGTCCATTATCTAAAATGGTGAAATAATTAGAAGCTTTAGGAGGTAGCATGTGGGAAAGGGAATCTAAGGTATTAGGATCTATGTAATTATCTGGTAAATGATCAATAAGTATAGCCTTTGCTTTATCCTACTTGACACTTGGATTCATGCCATATTGATAATTATAGCTTTAAAATTTGGCCTCAAGATGTTTGTAGTGTTCATATGGGTGTAAATCTCTTGAAATATTCAATTCCATCCTTGAGTGGGAAAACTTGATACATTGGTGCAACATTGATGAAACTGCATGAATCTCATGTAACCAAGGCCTGCCTAGAAGCATATTGTATGATAAATCAACATCAATCACTTGGTAAAGTGGATCATGGGTTAATATCCCAATGATAACTAGAAAACTAATAGTGCCTTATGACTCTCTTTCCTAATTATCATTGGCTTTGATGGTTATTGTTTCTTCCTAAAGATCTACCATTGTGTACCCAAGAACCTTGATGAGATTTAGAGACACTATGTTGAGAATTGATCCATTATCTATAAGGACACATTTCACTTTATGCCACTTTACATAAACTTCTATGTACAATGGGTTATTATGGAGTAGGCCAAGGGGAGACATATCACTTGTTGGGATGGAGCTAGGTGTCCAACCAAAGCTTGAAATTTATCAGGGGGTATATCACTAGCAATAGTGGATTGGGTCAAAAAATCATTCAAAATGTTCTTATGGATTATTGACGTTCACAAAAAATCTAAAATGTAAATTTGTTCTAGTGTCTTATATAATTGTTCAACAATATCAAACTGTTTATCTTGGTTAGGAGTGAATGGTTTATTCTAAGGCTAAACAGTTAGTTGAATGATAGGCAAAGTGGCAGATGGTTGTGGGCCTAGTATGGTAATCTTTGACCTTTGTGTTATGATTTCAAAATTATTATTAAATATCAGACCATTATTGCTAACAAAATGTTGGTAATGGTGTGGGACCAGACAAGATAAGTCTCGACTACCAGTGCACTTGTATGTGGTCACATGGCAAGGATGAGTTATCAATATAAGGTCTAAAAGGGGAAGTCCTAGTTTGCTTGTATGCACTCCTAGGTCAAATAAGGATTATCCATGTAATTTGGCTGAATGTTGTTGTTTAGCAATAGTGTAGGTTGATTAGTGTTTGGTCTAAGATTAATGAATATGGTATTTGTTGTTCCCAAAACTAGTCACTCATTTTTGTGGACAAATAGTTGACCATTTTGGTCCTACAGGCCATAAATGGTCAATTTATTTCTCAAAAATTCTCTGAGCAGTCAAGTTATTCAATTGCACAAGCCTTTTTGGCAAAGGAAATCACTTGTTTTCAAAAGGTTTATAGTCAGGAAAATAAACAAGGTTCAAAAGGTGGGTTTTCACAAGAAAAGATTTCAAGACACTTGAAGGTATTTCCTTAAAAATTGATAAAGATGGTTCACCGATGGGGTTCAATGATATAAAATAAACCATATAGACTGACCATAGTCGCATTGAAATTTGAACCATTAAACTCCACTCGAAAGGTTCAACCAAAAGGTTTAACTAAAAGGTTCCAATGGAAGGTTCAAACAGTTGGTTCAATGATACATCAAATTCATAAGAAGACTCAGTGAACATGACTCTTTGCAAAACATAAAGTAGTGAACCACCAAACCATTGAACTATTGAACCATTAAACCGGTGAACTCTAAAAGAAGGTTCAAGGTTCAAAAAGTTTAAGTGATTAGTGACATCCTCATGGACATCAAATTTAGGACAATGGAATAACTATTGGTTTTCAAATGATATAGACCTGAGGACAAACTTAGTGACCCACTAAGAAAGGATTTGGAGAAGCCATCAAAAGCCAAGAAGATATCCCCGAGAGCTCATATTACCAGGAAAAGACAAAATATAGAAAGGAAAGAGAGAAAAAAACAAAGAATCTAGAAGCGTCGGTAGAAGAGTTATTCCAGTGGGTGGAATAGTCCACCAAGTGGTTATCAAAGAGCATAAGCATTCAATGGTGCATCCCATTTTTCTTTATTTGAGTAAAGACAAGTGGACAGTCATGTAAGTATAATAAAGAGGAGTAGCCTTGCCTTTTAGAGGACCAGGCAACCCATGCTTTTGAAGAGACATTTGATATGATTTAAACACCAAAGTAAAGGCTGGTAATCTACTTTATCATGGCCCCTTCATAGAACTTCCTCTTTCTAATGCATTAATTGCAATATGGGCCATTTATGGAAAGAAGCACCAAAGTCTTTCTTTTGGATGCTATATCTTGTAATCTCTCATTTTTGAAAAAAGAGGATCTCTGAGTTATTGGAAGCAAAACTTTGCCCAAGTTAAAAGGCATTTGTGAGACTTTAAGCTTAGATTGTTAATCAAATTTTATCAGGTAATTGAGAAAGCAAGTGACCTTTCAAACTTTGTGTTGAAATAACTTGTGTTTTATAGGAAATTGTTCTTATGTCCTTTTCTTAAACATAATCTTATCCATTTGATCAAATAAGTAGAGTGAGTGAAAATAATCTAGGAGATGTTCTGACGCTAATTATGGAGACTTTGTGCCACCATAATAGTCTTTAGTTTGTGTTTTAGTGTCTTAGAATGAAGGATATTGGAAAGGCATTGAACTACCTTTATATTTTGTAATCATATACTCTATTGTAGTTTTTGGTGAAGACTTTGGGTTGTACCTCATTCTACTGTGATATAAGTCATAAATCAATAAGAGAAGCAATGAAAGACTTTGTGCTTTCATGGGTTTCTTATGGATTCAGTTATTACCTAGGAAGTTTCCTTTTATTTTGTGAACATCATTTCTAAAAAAAGGGAAATAGTGTCAGGATGTAAAACACCAGAAGCACACAGTTGATTACCAAATCAAGCAACTTAATATGTGAAAATAAATAGATTCAATAAGTAACTAGAATTCAGAATAAAATAGAATATGAGAGACAATACACAACTTGTATTAATAACTCTTACAGAAAAGAATACAATAAAGAAGATGCCACTTCTTCTCCACCACCTCTTCAGAGGTTTCCCACACCTCAAGTGAATAGTAATTCTCTCTTCAAAGCTCTCTCTACTAGGTCCCAACACCCAACTCAAACACAGAGTTGGTGTTCACCTTACACCTGTGCTCCACGCACTCCACAAGTGCTCCACGCACTCAACAAGTACTCAAAGTACTTCAAGTAGATCTCCCATGAACCTGCAATAACCTGCACCTCAACAGACCATACTTATGGAAGGAACTGCCTTGCCTTCCTCTTAGCTCTCCATGTACTCCACGTACATACCAATGAGTACACACCATACTCCAAGTAGATCCTGCCTGATTTTGCTCCCTGTTGTGTTGCTGTCCTATCTGATCTCCAACCTACAGATCAATATTGGTTCTGCACACCTGTGAACCTTGACCTTGCACACACACACACACACCTGCAGATCAACGATCTTACTTACCATGTAGATCTCCTATAAGGGCCATGCTCACCTGATGACCAAGATCATACATACCTGAAGAATCCAGCTGACTCTCCAATCCAGCACCCACACACCTGGTACTGTGGCACTAGGAGGAACGCACCATTGCTCTACCTCACACACCAAAGGAGCTTATAATTATGCTCTCTTACTCCCTAGCACTAAGTTTCCAATACAACCATGAGTCTATTATACAGATCTCATCCAAACAATAATTAGACATCTAATTACAATAATTAGATCCGCAACTATGAGTCTAAAATTAACACTCATCATGCAAACACTTGGTTCGTTAGCTAACTGCCTATAATAAACTCGCAGTCGAACCACACAGGTGACCGACGTCGGTCCCTATCCGCCTAGAGGTGACCGACACTGGCCGATCCCTGACCGACATCGGTTGCTTCTCTTCAGTATCCTACCGACGTCGACTGATCAGACCGACGCCAGTTACTCTGCAACTCAGCAACCCTCAGTAACCTCCTCTCCTATTTGCATCAGTGAAGCTTTTAGCTCCACAACCTAACAATCTCCCACTTAGAGATAAATAGCTACACTGTACCTGTACCTATACTCCGTCTAATCTATTTCCTGGTTTGTATCCCTCTTCAAGCTCCCAGTTGAAGACTAACCACCACACATCCCGTGGTGCACCTCCTGTCATCCGAGTACCCTGCCACGTCCGAACCTACAAGCACATGTAGTGAAGTCCTGACCCTACATGTATACCTACTGCTGGTTCCTCTCAAAATCCCTGAGAACCCACTTCTCCGAATTGGCTCCTAACTCTCTGACAACTCCCACTGCATGGGAGTACTCAGGTCTATACCAGACCTCATGTGATTTCAGACACTATACCTATCCAGCGCTTAGTGTGCTGCAGCTCTACATCCTGCGTAATGAACCTCACCAACACCTGATTCACATCAGCTCCCAGTGGAGACAAAATGTACCTGTGATCTCCATGTCTCCCATGTCAAAGAATTTTGCTGCTCCAAACTCCTCATGACATGCCACTGAACTAATCTTACCCTTAGCTCAGCAAAACCCTGTATGTACACCCCTGCTAGCTAGCATACTATCCACATACATCAACAGAATGATGTTGCAATCATCATCCCCCTGGTAAGTCAAACCACATTAGTTACCCTGACATTGACTAAAGCCATACTTTGTCTTCCACCTGTCAAAACCTGTATCACTGTCCTGCAGCTTCCTCAAGACCATATGCCTGGTCTTCCATCTCACGTGTCCGTTCACTCTATTCTTCAACTAAGGAATCCATTCGTCTCTGTGCTTTTACACCAGCTGGCAACCCTACCAAAACTCTTGTTTGGTTCTGCATCATATCCCTGCCATGCTCCCACCTGTTTCCTAGATCCTTCCTGCTCTACAATCAAAAACAAGTATAAAGAAGAGGAACAACAAATTTGAGGGCCTACTTACGTCTTCAGTCCTCCATATGGGTGTTTGAGACTCCTTGACAGCATGCTGTCCACCCAAAATCTGTTATAGTGACCGACCTTGGTCACTCCACAGTCTGCATCTGACTGACATCGGTTCCCATGCATCTGTCCCTGACTACCAACCTGCCAACATCAGTGTCCCTGTTGCCGACATCGGTCCTCTTGACTGACATCAGTCTTACCTACTGCCGACGTCGGTCCTTCTGACCAACATCGGTCTTACCCTACCCGACATCACCGGTTTTGGTCTGCACATGACCGACATCGGCACCTGTCTGTTCAACGCCAGTTCTTCCTGACCGACGCTGGAATCTGTGTTCACTTGTGAGTGATGACTTTTTATCCGCAAGCTCCTTTGAATCAAAACCCATGTCCAAACTGCTCTGCTCAGAAGTATCCAACACCATCCACTGGTTTCTATCTGCCATCTCCTCTAAGAACACCAAGGCTTTCCAGTTCTTAAGCTTATCAAATATATCTGTCTTCTACTTAAGAACATGCATCTCCTTCCTACTCATGTGACCAAGCCTACGAAGCCACGTCTCTGCAATAGAAGAAGAATCAGTAATATAAACAAGTAGATAAAGGGTACCTATTTTCTTACCACTAGCTAATTCAATTGCACTTGCTGTGAGAGTTCTTGTGCATCTCTCATCACCCAATCTTTTTGAAGAAATTAGCCATATCTCCAAACATGGGACCTGAATGACCTTCATCAACACCTGTGTGTTGGCTGTCTGTAATTTCAGCTTCACTTCCCCTTTGCCAATTCTTGGCAAGGCTCACCAGCTCCTCTACTTGGGGCTGCATGGAAAGAGACAACCAAATCTTTTATCCAAGATTCAACTTTATCCAATAAACCTCCCAGAGCATCTTGTGCAACATCACCTATAACATCTGCTTCTTCAGTTCCTTTTTGCTGATCTTCCACAAACCAACAATATTCTTTAACCTACTTTGTCTTTCCATGGAACCTTAAGTGACCATCTGTGCTTTTCAACTCCTCCATTCTTAGCTTACTTTCATCTGCCATTGCTCTACTCCCACTCAATCAAAAACCCCTGAGAGTGACCTGTAACCAAACACAAAACCTGCTTCCTGCAACCCTAGCTCTGATACCACTTGTCAGGATGTGAAACACTGGAAGCACACAGTTGATTACCAAATCAAACAACTTAATATGCAGAAATTAACCAGATTCAACAAGTAACTAGAATTCAGAATAACATAGAATATGAGAGATAATACACAACTTGTATTAATAACTCTTACTGAAAAGAATACAATAAAGAAGATGCCACTTCTTCTCCACCACCTCTTCAGAGGTTTCCCACACCTCAAGTGAATAGTAATTCTCTCTTCAAAGCTCTCTCTACTAGGTCCCAACACCCAACTCAAACACAGAGTTGGTGTTCACCTTACACCTATGCTCCATGCACTCCACAAGTGCTCCACGCACTCAACAAGTACTCAAAGTACTTCAAGTAGATCTCCCATGAACCTGCAATAACCTGCACCTCAATAGACCATACTTATGGAAGGAACTGCCTTGCCTTCCTCTTAGCTCTCCATGTACTCCACGCACATACCAATGAGTACACACCGTACTCCAAGTAGATCCTGCCTAATTTCGCTCCCTGTTGTGTTGCTGTCCTATCTGATCTCCAACCTACAGATCAATACTAGTTCTGCACACCTGTGAACCTTGACCTTGCACACACACACACTTGCAGATCAATGATCTTACTTACCATGTAGATCTCCTATAAGGGCCATGCTCACCTGATGACCAAGATCATACATACCTGAAGAATCTAGCTGACTCTCCAATCCAGCACCCACACACCTGGTACTGTGGCACTAGGAGGAACGCATCATTGCTCTACCTCACACACTAAAGAAGCTTATAATTATGCTCTCTTACTCCCTAGCACTAAGTTTCCAATACAACCATGAGTCTATTATATAGATCTCATCTAAACAATAATTAGACATCTAATTACGATAATTAGATTCACAGCTATGAGTCTAAAATTAGCACTCATCATGCAAACACTTGGTTCATTAGCTAACTACCCGTAATAAACTCACAGTCGAACCACACAGGTGACCGACGTCGGTCCCTGTCTGCCTAGAGGTGACCAACGCTGGCCGATCCCTGACTGATGTCAGTTGCTTCTCTTTAGTATCTTGCTAATGTCGGCTGATCAGACCGACGCCGATTGCTCTGCAACTCAACAACCTTCAGTAACCTCCTCTCCTGTTTGCATCATTGAAGCTTTTAGCTCCACAACCTAACAATCTCCCACTTGGAGATAAACAGCTACACTGTACCTATACCTGTACTCTATCTAATCTATTTCCTGGTTTGTATCCCTCTTCAAGCTCCCACTTGAAGACTAACCACCACACATCCCGTGGTGCACCTCCTGTCATTCGAGTACCCTGCCACGTTCGAACCTACAAGCACATGTAGTGAAGTCCTGACCCTACATGTATACCTGATACTGGTTCCTCTCAAAATCCCTGAGAACCCACTTCCCCGAATTGGCTCCTAACTCTCTGACAGCTCCCACTGCATGGGAGTACTCAGGTCTATACCAGACCTCATGTGATTTCAGACACTGTACCTGTCTAGCCCTTAGTGTGTTGCAGCTTTACATCTTGCGTAATGAACCTCACCAACACCTGATTCACATCAGCTCCCACTAGAGACAAAATCTACCTGTGATCTCTATATCTCCCATGTCAAAGAATTTCACTACTCCAAACTCCTCATGACATGCCACCAAACTAATCTTACCCTTAGCTCAACAAAACCCTATATGTACACCCCTGCTAGCTAGCATACTATCCACATACATCAATAGAATGATGTTGCAATCATCATCCCCTAGTAAGTCAAACCACATTAGTTACCCTGACATTGACTGAAGCCATACTTCATCCTCCACCTATCAAAACCTATACAACTGTCCTACAGCTTCCTCAAAACCATATGCCTGGTCTTTCGTCTCACGTGTCCATTCACTCTATTCTTCAAATAAGGAATCCATTCGTCTCTGTGCTTTCACACCGACTGGAAACCCTACCAAAACTCTCATTTGGTTCTGCATCATATCCCTGCCATGCTCCCACCTGTTTCCTGGATCCTTCCTGCTCTACAATTAGCAACAAGTATAAAGAAGAGGAACAATGAATTTGAGGGCCTACTTACATCTTCAGTCCTCGGTATGGGTGTTTGAGACTCCTTGACAACATGCTGTCCACCCAAAATCTATTAAAGTGACTGACCTCGATCACTCCACAGTCTGCATCCGACCGACATCAGTTCCCATGCGTCTGTCCCTGACTACCAACCTGCTAATGTCGATGTCCTTATTGCCGACGTCGGTCCTCCTGACTGACGTCGGTCTTACCTACTTTCGACATTGGTCCTTCTGACCAACATCGATCTTACCCTGCACGACATCACCAACTTTGTTCTGCACATGACCGACATTGGCACCTGTCTGTTCGATGTTGGTTCTTCTTGACTGATGCCGATATCTGTGTTTGCCTGTGAGTGATGACTTTTTACCCGCAAGCTCTTTTGATTCAAAACCCATGTCCAAACTGCTCTGCTCAAAAGTATCCAGCACCATCCACTGGTTTCTATCCGCCATCTCCTCCAAGAATACCAAGGCTTTCCAGTTCTTAAGCCTATCAAATATATCTGTCTTCTGCTTAAGAACATGCATCTCCTTCTTGCTCATGTGACCAAGCCTAAGAAGCCACGTCTCTGCAATAGAAGAAGAATTAGTAATATAAACAAGTAGATAAAGGGTACCTATTTTCTTACCACCAGCTAATTCAAGTGCACCCGCTGTGAGAGTTCTTGTGCATCTCTCATCACCCAATCTTTCTGATGAAATTAGCCATATCTCTAAACTTGGGACCTGCATGACCTTCATCAACACCTGTGTGTTGGCTGCCTGCAATTTCAGCTTCACTTCCCCTTTGCCAATTCTTTGGCAAGGCTCACCAGCTCCTCTACTTGGGGTTGCATGGAAAGAGACAACTGAATCTTTTATCCAAGATTCAACTTTATCCAAGAAACCTCCCAGAGCATCCTATGCAACATCACCTGTAACATCTGCTTCTTCAGTTCCTTCTTGCTGATCTTCCACAAACCAACAATATTCTTTTACCTACTCTGTCTTTCCATGGGACCTTTAGTGACCATCTATGCTTTTCAACTCCTCCATTCTTAACTTACTTTCATCTGCCATTGCTCTACTCCCACTCAATTAGAAACCCCTGAGAGTGACTTGTAACCAAACACAAAACTTGCTTCCTGCAACCCTAGCTCTGATACCACTTGTCAGGATGTGAAACACTGGAAGCACACAGTTGATTACCAAATCAAGCAACTTAATATGCGGAAATTAACTAGATTCAACAAGTAACTAGAATTCAGAATAACACAGAATATGAGAGACAATACACAACTTGTATTAATAACTCTTACAAAAAAGAATACAATAAAGAAGATGCCACTTCTTCTCCACCACCTCTTCAGAGGTTTCCCACACCTCAAGTGAACAGTAATTCTCTCTTCAAAGCTCTCTATACTAGGTCCCAACACCCAACTCAAACACAGAGTTGGTGTTCACCTTACACCTATGCTCCACGCACTCCACAAGTGCTCCACGCACTCAACAAGTACTCAAAGTACTTCAAGTAGATCTCCCATGAACCTGCAATAACCTGCACCTCAACAGACCATACTTATGGAAGGAACTGCCTTGCCTTCCTCTTAGCTCTCCATGTACTCCACGTACATACCAATGAGTACACACCATACTCCAAGTAGATCTTGCCTGATTCTACTCCCTGTTGTGTTGTTGTCCTATCTGATCTCCAACCTATAGATCAATACTAGTTTTGCACACCTGTGAACCTTGACCTTGCACACACACACACCTACAGATCAACGATCTTACTTACCATGTAGATCTCCTATAAGGGCCATGCTCACCTGATGACCAAGATCATACATACCTGAAGAATCCAGCTGACTCTCCAATCTAGCACCCACACACCTGGTACTGTGGCACTAGGAGGAACACACCATTGCTCTACCTCACACACCAAAGGAGCTTATAATTATGCACTCTTACTCCCTAGCCCTAAGTTTCCAATACAACCATGAGTCTATTATATAGATCTCATCCAAACAATAATTAGACATCTAATTACAATAATTAGATCTGCAGCTATGAGTCTAAAATTAGCACTCATCATGCAAACACTTGGTTCGTTAGCTAACTACTTGTAATAAACTCGCAGTCGAACCACACAGGCGACCGACGTCGATCCCTATCTGCCTAGAGGTGACCGACGCCGGCCGATCCCTGACTGACATCGGTTGCTTCTCTTTAGTATCCTGCTGATGTCAGCTGATCAGACTGACGCCGGTTGCTCTACAACTCAGTAACCCTTAGTAACCTCCTCTCCTGTTTGCATTAGTGAAGCTATTAGCTCCACAACCTAACAAATAGATGATATAATCTCACCCTTGAGTTAATTTTTAGTTTAGATTAGTTTGTGATAGTTTATAGGGAACCTCCCCTTACCGAGAGGAGAGATTTATCTCATTATGTTGTCGTTGATATACCCATTTTTCCTTTAGTTAGTTGATGACAAAATATTCACCCAATAGCTTTTTGGTGACTCCGCTAGGGAAGAATACACAATTTGAAGCTTCATGCTTCAAATTGAAGCATTTCTAGTTCTTTTCCATTCTACATTCTAGTAGATCCATGGTATAAGTGAAGCTAGAGACCTCAGGGTATTGTCAATCATGTATTCAAGTTTGTGTAGTAAAATAATTTTGATCTTTCTCCTCCACGATCTTGCGTTTAGTGAACTAGGATTTTTTCTCCTACCAACATCAGGTCTCCCATACCAAGCAAAGCTTCTCCTTCCTCTGCTAGCATAGCTTTGTCTATATATACTCCATAAAGTTTTGTTATCCCTCCTTTCAATCGTCATATCATGGAAGCCCAAGGCCCTTGGGGTAACACTTCCTCATAGTTCAAGAAATAATTTTCCCAAGTTTTATGGTGATGGGAAAGTTCATCTTGATGAGCATATTACAACTTTTTGCATAGCCTATAGTGTGATAGGTGTTGAATATAAAGATATAATGGTAAGACTATTTATAAAAGCATTTCAAGGCACTGCCATAGATTGGTTTTATCATCTTTAAACTTAGACTATAACTGACTAGAACACTCTTAAGGCCATGTTTGAGGCTAGGTTCAAATGCACAGAAGATGCCCATGCTTTGTTGGCTCAACTTACGCAAATGAAGAAGGAGCCTGATGATCCTATGTGAGACTTCATTTCTAAATTCAATAAGTTGAGAAATAAGATTCTTACAATTGCTCAGCCAACACTAGAATATCTTAAGTGCTTCTTCATCAATTGTCAACTTCTTGAAGTGAGTTTTCTATTAAGGTAGGTTGGCCATATAGATCTTTCTACAGCTTAGATTTTAGCTACCAAGGTCTAAAATGATCTTATCCTTGTAGGTAAGATAAGAAGAGATCCTAATATAAATAAATTTTCTTCATCTGATAAATTTTTTTCCACAAGCACCACTGATCCTATGTTGCAAAAGTTAGCGAATGAATTACTAGTTCTAAAAAGGAAAATGTCCCAAGGTATGTCTACTCCTCCTTATCAGGATGTACCAGGAGGACATTTCCCAACCATTCATATCAAATCAATGCTACCAAAAGTCAAGGGCAACCCAATCATCTTCTTCCCACATAGGGGAAGCTTGCTATTGAAGCAGCACTGGTCAACTCAACAGTCAGTTATTATGAAGCTAAACATGATTTCTCTTTCCAACCTGAGTTAGACCAAGAAGAGGATGCTAATATATTTGAAAAAGGAGAAGAATAACTAGCTAGCAACTCCAATATTAGTTTTCTGGATTACCAAGATGAATCTAGAAAAAAGGGAGAAGTGTTTGATGGAGCATATGCTATTTTTACGAGGTTCCAAAACCAGTCAACTCAACAAGCTGATAGGGGAAAAGTAGTAAGAGAATCTTAGTTGGTGATCTCAATTGCTAAATGGGGAAATTTGCTGCCTTTCCAATCAAATGACCTGATGACCAATAAGAAACTAAGTATCTCAAACAATCATGTACCCTCTACTTCTATTCCTTAGACCAATGCCACATTAAACAAAAGTTAGAATGATGGAATTCCTTCCTCAATTTCTAGTTCATTCTAGTTATTTGACATAATTGATCATGCTAGGAAGACCAAGATCTAAATGTCTAAATTTGAGTACTTACAAGCCAACCTTGAGCAGTTAGATGGGTTAGCTAATGCATCAAAAACAAAACCATCTCTACAGGATAAGATTCTCTAAAAGTGACCTAGGATCCCCCAAAGAATAAATTCACCCAAAGTAATCTTGTGTCTACTCCTCTTATTTCCCCTAGGAAAATAGAACCTTTCTATGTTTCTCTATTGATAAATGGTCATAAATTGAACAATTATATAATAGACTCTGGAGCCTCTGATAATGTTATGCCCACTAAGGTAGTAGATTCCCTTAGTCTAACCTTATCTAAGACTTTTGGAAGATGTTTCTCTATAAAAAACAAGCAAGTGCCACTTTTGGGTCAAATCAAAGATGCCTAATTTGAATTTTTGGCTTTCCAAGAAAGAGGATTAAGATGACAGTCTTAGTGGCTGATGTTCCAACTTCTTATGGCATTTTACTTAGACGTAATTTTTGTAAAGATGTAGGTGGAGAGTTGAACATGAATCTATCTAAAGTGAGGATACCTATTAAGGGCATCATGCAAAAGTTACTTCCTAAGGAGTCAAAATATATTGTTACTCAAATGTCAGACCCTGAAGGTCAATTTTTTTTGAATCCTCAGGAATGGGTAATTATTTTTTGTCCACTAAAGATGTTTCTATTTCATTAGATGAAAGTTCATTGGGTGAAAATTTAGATAATTTAGATAGAAAATTAGAAGAATTTGTAGAGAAAATTTCAAGTAACAGAGGGTCTTCCCTCACTAATTAAGAGAAATATTTAAGAAGATCAAATTTGAATGATGTTTGGATTTTAAAATTTGATGGCAGCTATTCTTCTACTAGTTCTGAAGCTGGAATTGTTTTGATATCCCCACAAGGAAAAATCTTCCCTTACTTATACAAGTTATAATTTGGCAATACCAATAACACTGCTAAATATGAATCATTGTTACTCAGATTACAAGTTACTCATGCTAAAGGTGTTAAAATTCTCCATGCCCAGGGAGATGTTGAATTGGTGGTTTGTTAGTTAAGGAGTCTATACCAAACCAAAAATGAAAGACTACAACACTATCACAGTCTTGTATGAGATTGCATTGAAAGTTTCGATGCTTTCAATATTTCTACAGTGCCAAGAGAGTTTAATGATCATGTAGATTCATTGGTTGTCTCTACAACCCTCATTGTTCTTCATAAAGATTTCAAAGGGAACAAGTACACTATTGAGCTGGTCTTTTGACCAAGTGTACCTAACAATGCCGATCATTGGTAGGTGTTTAATGGTGATAATTAAATTTTCACTTTTTTGGAAAAGATGGACAGTTTTGAGGAGCTTTATATTGAATGTAGTGACTCTCCCCCAAAAGAATTAGTTCTTGAGAGAGGTTCACAAACTAGTGAAGAGTTTCTTCAACTCAAAGGGAATAAAATTCCAAAAGGTTTAGTTTCTATTGAGAATTTATTTGATAAGCATGATAGGTATATCAAGTAGAAACAAATGGATTCAAGTTCCTCTAAGGAATTTGATCAAGTAAATTTGAGTACAAAAGAAAATCTCAAAATAGTTAACATTGAGAAATGTTGCATTACTGATGAAAAGCTCAAATTCATTACTCTTCTATGCCATTACATTGATGTTTTAGCATATTCTTATGATGATTTGAAATCTCTCAGTCTTAAAGAAACTTAGCATGAAATTCCTCTTAAGACTAGGTCAATACCTCACAAAAAGAAATAAAGGCAATACAATCCCAAAATATCAGGTAATATTCTTTCAAAAATTCAAAAGATGTTGAATGCCAAAATAATTTTTCCAATTCACCATTCCACCTAGATCGCAAACATAGTTCCTGTAAGAAAAAAGAATGGAGAAATTCATATTTACATGGATTTCAGGAATCTCAATAAGTCTTCTCTAAAGGACAACTACCCTCTACCCATCATGGATCAAGTATTACAAATAGTGACTGGATTAGAAATGTTATCAATGTTAGACAGTTTTTCTAGGTATAATCAAGTGGAAGTCAATGAAGTAGATCAATATAAAACCATTTTCACTATGCCTTGGGGCACGTTTGTATATCATAGAATGCCTTTTGGTTTAATCAATATCAACATTCAAGAGAGCAATGGACCTTGCCTTCAGAGATGAATTAGGGAAGTTCATCATGGTGTATCTTGATGACTTGACTATTTTCTCCAAACATCATCTTGATCATGTGCATCATTGACAACAAGTGCTGAAACACTATTGGCAAAATGGTATTTCTCTCAATCTAAAGAAGTAAATTTTTGGGGTTACAAAAGGTAAACTTCTTGGGCACATTGTATCCTAAGAAGGCACAAAAACTGGCTCAAAAAGAGTCAAATCTATCAAAAATATAACTATACTTGCTAGTAAGACTGTAGTTCATTTTTTCTTTGGAAAGGTGAATTTTTTACGAGGGTTCATTCCTAAATTTGCAAAAAAAACTTGCCACATTGTTGACATGATGAAGGGTAAATCTAATTTTTGTTGGACTACAGAAGGAAAAGTATCATTTGAAGATATCAAGAAGGTTATTGCTCATGCCCTAACCCTAGTTTGTCCAGATTATGCCAAAGACTTCATAGTATACATCTATGCTTTTGAACATACACTTTCAGCCATTTTGGCTTAGTAAAATGAAGGTGTGGAATCTCCCATATCATTCATGAGTTTCCCTCTCAAATCTCATGAATTGAAATATTCAAATATGTAGAATTATGCTTATGCCATGGTTAAGGTGGTAAAACATTTCTGATTCTATACCCTAAATTCACTCGTTGTTGTTCTAGTGCCTAATACAATAGTAAAGTCTTTTTTAACTCAACAAGAGTTTGGTACTAAAGGGGCAATTGGATTGCCAAGATTTAAGAGTTTGATCTTGATATCAAACCTACTAAGCTAGTGCGGGGAAGAGGTCTCTATCAATTGATTGTTGATAACATACCAAAAAAAATAGGACATGAAGAAGCAGAAGTTAAAGACATGTTTATAGTTCTTTTTGTCACTACTATTGATGAGTGGTATTCTAATATCACTCATTTTCTTGCCTACGATGAGTGCCCTACTCAACTATCTTATTAATAAAAAAGAAATGTCAAGCTGAAAATTGCTAACTATGTCCTGTGGGACAATAGTTTGTACAAAAGGATCCTTGATGGTGTATTTCTTCGTTGCATGGATAAAGCACAACATGATAAAATTTTGGAGTCTTTCCATAATTCGGATTTTAGAGGACATTTTTATACACCCATAACTACTCATAAGATTCTATGAGAAAGATACTATTGTCTTGCACAATTTCAAGATGCATATAATTGGGTATGTAGTGTGAGTTATGTCAACAGTTTGTTGGGAAACCCAGGTTGGCCACATCACCTCTCAATCTGGTGGTGATTGAAGAACCTTTTTAGTAATGGGGTATTGATTTCAATTGCACCATGAACCCATCCTCAAGTGATTTACACAACTATGTTCTCACCGTAACAGACTATTTTTCCAAGTGGGTGGAGGCCATTTAGTCAAGCGTGTTACTTCGGAAGTGGTATGTAATTTCCTTAAGAAAAATATTATTTCCCAATTTGGGGTTCCAAATAATATTTTAATAGATAACGCCACTTGTTTCTCTTCTCATGAGATTATTGACTCTTGCTAAAATCATGAGATTATTGTTTCTCACTCCTCAGACTATTATCCGCAAGGAAATGGTCAGACAGAATCAAGTAACAAGAATCTAGTTAATATTATCAAGAAATTGGTAGATGACAATCAGAGAACTTGGCATAAAGCATTGTTTGATGCTTTATGGGTAGACAAGATTATGCCTAAAAGGGCAATAGGTATGTCACAATTTCAACTTCAGTATAGTCTGAATGTGGAAATACCCATTACCTTGGAACTACCAACACTGAAGTTGGCAAAGGCGGTAGAAGATTCAACTTTCAAAAATTCTATTTATACACGAATCATGTACTTGACTAAATTAGAAGAATAATGAACTATGGTAGTGGACCATATTACTAAACATCAAAATCAGGGAAAGAAACTCTTTGACAAGAAAGCAAGAATTTGTGAGTTTCATATTAGAGATCAAGTCTTGTTATGGGACAAAAGGAGAGAACCAAAAAGAATGCATGAAAAATTTGATTCTTTATGGAGAGGTCCATTCACCATTCATTAATTCATTGGTGAAAATAGTTTCTTGCTAAAATATCAAGATAGAATAGCATCTTTCTCTTTTTGGGTAGCTTGACTCTGTGGCCCAATGGCATGGATGAAGGCACTTAGAGTCTAGATTCTACTCCCTTCGATCATTTCAAAATACAATCAATGGAAGTTCCCCAACTAGAGCCAACTGTTGTTTCCAAAACTAGTCACTCATTTTTGTGGACAACCAGTTGACCATTTTGGTCCTACATGCCACAAATGGTCAACTTCTTTCTCAAAAATGCTCTGAACAGTCAAGTTATTCAATTGCACAAGCCTTTTTAGCAAAGGAAATTGCTTGTTCTCAAAGGGTTTACAGTTGGAAAAATGAACAAGGTTTAGAAGGTGGGTTTTCACAAGAAAATATTTCAAGACACTTGAAGACATTTCCTTTAAAATTGATAAGGATGGTTCACCAATAGGGTTAAATGATATGAAATGAACCATATAGACCAACCATAGTCACATTAAAATTTGAACAATTGAACGCCACCTAAAAGGTTCAACCACAAGGTTCAAATAGTTGGTTCAATGATACATCAAATTCATAAGAAGACTGAGTGAACATGACTCTTTGCAAAACATAAAGTAGTGAACTATCGAACCATTAAACCATTGACCTGGTGAACTCTAAAAGAAGGTTCAAGGTTCAAAAGGTTCAAGCAACTAATGAAATCATCATGAATGTCAAATTTAGGACAATAAAATAACTATTGGTTTTAAATGACACAGACTCAAGGACAAACTCAACGACCCACTGAGGAAGGAGCCAGAGAAGCTAGCAAAAGGTGAGAAGGTAGCCTTGAGAGCTCAAATCTCTAGGAAGAGACAAAATATAGCAAGGAAAGAGAGAACAAAATAGATAATCTAGAAGCATCGATAGAAGAGTTATTCTAGTGGGTGGAATAGTCCACTAAGTGGTTATCAAAGAGTGTAAGTATTTAATGGTGTGGTCCATTTTTCTTCATTTGAGTAAAAACGAGTGGAAATTCATGTAAGTATCATAAAGAGGATTAGACTTGCCTTTCAGAGGACTAGGTAGCCTATGTTTTTTGAAGAGACATTTGATATGATTTAAATGCCAAAGTCAAGGCTGGTAATCTGCTCCAACATGGCCCCTTCACATGACTTCTTCTTTCCAATGCATTTAATGTAGCATGGGCCATTTGTGAAAAGAAGCACCAAAGTATTTCTTTTGGATGCTATATATTGTAATCTCTCATTTTTGAAAAAAGAGGATCTCTGAGTTATTAGAAGTAAAACTCTGCCCAAATTGAAAGACATTTGTGAGAGTTTGAGCTTAGATTGTTAATCAAATTTTATCAGGTGAATGAGAAAGCAAGTGACCTTTCAAACTTTGTGTTGAAATAACTTATGTTTTGTAGGAAATTGTTCTGATGTCCTTTTCCTAAATATAATCTTATCAATTTTATCAAATAATCAGAGCGAGTGAAAATAATTTGAGAGATGTTTTGAAGCTAGTTGTGGAGACTTTATGCTACCATAATAGTCTTTAGTTTGTGTTTTAGTGTCTTAGAACGAAGGATATTGAAAAGACTTTGAACTACCTTTATCTTTTGTATTCATATGCTATGTTGTAGTTTTCAGTGAAGAATTTGGGTTGCACCTCATTCTACTATGATATAAGTCATAAATCAATAAGAGAAGCAATGAAAGACTTTGTGCTTTCGTGGGTTTCTTGTGGATTCAGATATTATCTAAGAAGTTTTTCTTTTATTTTGTGAACATCATTTCTAAAAAAAGAGAAATGGATGATATAATCTCACCCCTGAGTTAATTTTTATTTTAGATTAGTTTGTGATAGTTTATAGGGAACCTCGCCTTGCTGAGAGGAGAGATTTATCTCATTATGCTATGGATGATATACCCATTTTGCCTTCAGTTAGTTGACGACAAAATATTCACCAAATAATATAAATACTACCCCTTGCAATATGACCTACAACCCTATTGCAATCATGTGCAACTGCATGGTAGGTTTGTTGGTTGTTACCATTCTGACCTTGGTTTTATCCATTGTTCTATCATTATGGGTTCTTCTATTGATTTTTTTGATTTTGTTGGTTCAGCCTTTGATTTTGATATTATTGATTTTGTTGTTGCACTGGCCATTGTTTTTATTATTGATTATTTTAGTACTACTAATTGTTATGTTAGGGAAAGGGGTTTTGATAAATTCCAATAATTTGATTGGAAGTGGAAGCACCATTATCTAATGTTATATCCTCATTCTCTAATATATTCTCAATTACATGCTTGATTTGGACACATCTTCATAGATTATTCTCATTGACCTAATGATAGTCATATAATTCATTTTCATGGTACTAATCAGGATAAGGAATGCCTTGTAGATAATGATTTGGTATAGGCCAACTAATCAGATTAGCAGTAGCAAGCTTATGAAATATAGACTCAATAGGTTCTCCTAGGTCATAAAGACACAATGTGTAGGCACAATTATCCTAAGAGGAGGGGTTTATAATGGTAAAGGCTGATATATTTATTGTGCAGGTCTTGGTTATTGTGCTTGTAGCATTGGTTAGAGAGGTTTCTAGGTAGGAGTGAATTGAAAAGGTGTGCATATGATGTTTGCACTATTTGGACATGATGGGATTTGGTTATTCCATTTCCCACAACATTCATATTGTAGTTGAATTGCTTCAGTCTTTCTTAGTTATTAGCTTATGTTAGTTGTGATGCTTGCACTTGAATGAGATGTTGATATTGGTCATTTCCTTGATTGGTACCTTGATTTTGATTAGTTGAATTAAGCTTGATGACTCATTTATTTATGAGTGCTCGCTTAATCAATAAGATTTTATTGATGATTTCCTTGAAAGTATGTGCACATTGTAACTCCAGATGATATGCTATCTCACTATGCAAATTTTTGGTAAACACAGTAGCTAATTGTTTATCTGGTAAACTATGGGTGAAATAGCTTGTAAGGGCTCTCCATCATTCTAGATATCTTGAAAAATTCTCACCAACTTTTTGATTTACTTACGTTAAGTCTACTAATAAAATCTCATGCTCAAGATTATAGGAAAAGTGTTGCATAAACTTATCAAAAAGATCATCAAAATCTCTTACTAATTTTTTGGGAAAGTTTAAAAACCACTCCAAGGCTTGTCCAACCAAGCTCCTTGGAAACAATAGAAAAAGGCATATGTCA
This sequence comes from Torreya grandis, assembly GCA_037957365.1. Taxonomy (NCBI): domain Eukaryota; kingdom Viridiplantae; phylum Streptophyta; class Pinopsida; order Cupressales; family Taxaceae; genus Torreya; species Torreya grandis. Next base: position 4,062,319 of record JARHVA010000987.1, on the reverse strand, counting down.
CTATATGCCAGAGGTTGCATGCAACAAATAATTTAGTTAAATGGGCCTTAGGGTCACCTTTCCCTTTGTATTTATCAAATTTTAGTGGTTCATATCCTGGAGGAAATGGTATTTATAAATACTCCATGTTGAATGGATAAGAACACATGTCATCCAATTTAAACTTTTTAGTCTGTTTCCCAACCTGAATTTTAGTAATTGCATCCTTCATTTGTTGTAATTCTTGGGATAGGAAACTGGAAGGAACATTGGTTTGATGGAGCATAATGGTTTGGGTAGATTTTTAGGAGGTCACAAGTAGGACACTTTGACTAGGGTATGATGGAAATACTTGTTGGGGTATATTAGTTTGGTTGGGGAATGTACTAGGAATATGCATATGTGGATTAAGATATACTTGAAAATGCACATTTGGTTGTGTGATAGTCTAGTTTGGATTGGTGATAAGGGTTTGAATTGGAGGATTTTGTGGTTAAGATGGAGGGATATAGCTATACTGTGCTTGTTGTGGTTGAAAAGGGGCATGCTACCAACTAATCAAACCTTGTTATTGAGTGGGAACTTGTGGATCAAGACCCTATCTTTGAATCTATGGCACATTTTGATCCAATGGTTGTCTAATAGGTACTTGAGAAACACAGAGACCTCCTTATTGCATGAATCCCTATGGGGAAGTGAAAATAGGTTACAAATTTGGCATCTACCACTGATCAATATTTACACATTGTTGATTAGTCATTTCTTGGATTTGGATTAGCATATTAGTATATGATTGAAGAGTTGTGTTTGTCATTACTTAATGAGGTGAGACATTAGTTTCCCCTAATTGAGTTAGAAATGTATTTGTCCCCTATTACATTGATACACTATATTTTGCGTACTGCTATGAAATACTACTCGTTACATATTGAGGAGGAGTAAGATTCATCACATTATGTCATTGGGGTGTGACATTAGCCATTATTTGATTACCTATTCTCATAGGTTATACACTTGAAGAAGCAGTTGATTGAGGTTGGGATGTATAAACTCCTATTCCCTAGTATGATGATCTACTCATGGGATTAACTATAGGCACATGTTATTGGCTAGTTGTTTGTGTGTTAATACCACTTTAATCGAGATTGGATGTTGTTTGCACATTATCCACTATGTTTGGATCACTATTCTATGTAGAGGTTGAAGACACTTCTTCAATAATAGGTATATGCATCAAGTTATCTATTGAAGTGGTTTATACAAATGGGTCAAAACTCAGATTTTCTTTTCTAATTAATTCTATCAACACTCCTATTGAAGGAACTAGGTCAATAAAAGGCTTACTCACCATGTTCATCTAATTAAAATTATGTTCTAGATTCAGGTAGGTTTGATATGTTTTTTGAGTTTGGTTAAAGTGATCTTCTATGATGTTTTTTCCTTAATTAAATATATTAGGGTCTTGATACATTGTTTGGACTAGATCCATAGGATTGCTAGAAGAAGTTTGTTGATCATAAATGATATTGTGGGCCACTCTTACTAGGCTTGGTAAATTCTCATGGGGGAAGTCTATTGGAAACTTGGCCCCTACCTCTATGGCTCTAACCAAAGTCTTGTCTTTTTTCTCTAAAAAATGTCGCTTAAACAAAAATGGATCATACATGGAAGCCATATTAGTATAATATGACTATTGAAGAACTAGCTCATCCACCGTGGGTTTTGTAGCTAGGTATTGTGCAATTTGTTTTTGGTCTTGTTCTAAATAATTTGGTGTGATAACAAAATAGTTAGCCAAAGGATATTGGTTTTGTGCCTCTAATTGAGTATTATCAGAGGGATAAGAATCCATCTCATAAGTAATATTATCCACATAGGAGTTTTGCACCATTTCTTCCTGCAACACCACATTACTAATCCCTAGATTATACATGAGTCCACTACGAGTGTAGGAATACATGTTGGGATCCATAGTCAAATTTTTATGATAAAAGGTCAAAGAGTTATACAAAATATAAAAAGGATAAAATCTAAAATAGATGATGTTCCAACTTAGTCTAGATTCATCAAAAAGATCAAATGGTTTATGCAAATATTTTTGAGGAAACAAACTAGCATGAAGTATCTAGCATTTCATTATTCACACAAAGATAAGCAAGTAAATGGACCAAAAATTGAAATGCTAAGTTATAAGGTTGAAGTGTTTCAAATCAGTCTAATTTAAGAATTTAAAAGTTGCTAGGTCTTTTGGCCAAATGTGGCATCAAAAAGCTAGGCTCAAATAAGGCATGTACTAGGATTATTGGCCAAATGACATCAAAATATAGACTTTGAAATAGATGAAAGTTTTAATCTAATAGATTTGAAACATTTCTAACAAACACTAGGCATTTGATTCTTAGACATGAACTTGATCAACTAGGTATAAGGTATGAAACAAAAGGCACTTTAGAGATAGTTTATTTTCTCATAAATAATGGTATAAAACTTGGTTCTTTTGACAAATAAGCTAGAAACAAGTGAATGATATAACTGTGCTAGACAAAAGATCACAAAAGTACACTTGGATTAGTCTAAAAATGTAGGAAAAAATTTGAACTCTATGTAAGAGGGTCTATGAAACAATATTTGAAATGTTTTACATAGCGTAATGATGCTACACTACCCAAAAGGTGTGACAAAAAAGTTTGTTTCAAAAACTCTCTAAGGCAAAGATAATTTCCCACAATTTTGATATCATAACACTAATTTTCTTGACTCAAAATGTTTATGGTGCATAGACTCAAAGTGCAAGTGTTTAGCACAAAATGGCTTAAGTCTATCAAGTGATGACAATGATTATGAGTCTTAAACAACTCTAAACCAAAATTGGAAATTAAACCTAAGTTCCCTTAAGTTTAGTGAAAATGGTGAATCCACTTAACACATCAACCCTATGAACTTATAAAGGTTCAATTCCAAATTTAGATTATAAGTGAAGGACTTAAAAAACTTTGGTAAAGGTCTAGATTCAATTGGGTAGCATAACTATGCCAAAGTGGATGATATGACTCCCATGATTTTGATGAACTTTGAATAAGGCAAATTGATGTTTTCATGTGGGCAACATAAAGCCTCTTTGTTCAAATGAAAATTAGGACTATGTGTTTGGTTTAAATTGTTTGTTTACACCAAGTTTTGATTTCAAATAAGACTTTAATCTAGGACAAGACCAACTAATTAATCGCTCTTAGATCCTAAACTAACAAGATTGCTTGGTATTATTGGAATCCTTCAATATACGTCATTTGAGAGAATTTTAAGTATTCATACAAAATTAAATGCACATTATATAGTATAGTTTTTACACCCCTCCTCTCAAATGATATTACTATGACATGGATCTCGAGGTACACCTTACACCAATAATACTTATATGACAAGTGGGGATTTGTCTAAGATCTAAAAAGTTTACAAACATTCTAAGGGAATAAATTGCACAATGACTTTTAGGCCAAATAATGCAAAATAAAATCATGGAATTTGGGTCTGTATCACTTGGCTTATTGCAAAAAGGTCTAGTCCTTTTTGTAACCACTACATCCTGTTGTTCGCTTAGTGTAGTGTGATGTCCAAAGTTCCACTATGTCATGTGTGTAACTCTAATAAGTATCCAAATGAAGTCAATGTTGGGAGGTGAAAACCTAGGTTGAATCTTCCCTAAATTACTCATGGGAGGTGATGAAGTCCCTCTCATAAGCCAAGTTTGGAAAAAAATAAAGAAAGCATGAAAGTAGAAAGACTTTAGGGTTGTTTTCAATGTTACCCAAACTTTGATGAGTTTTTGGGGAGTGCTTTAGATGAATTTATTTCTAAGCCTTGGAATAGGATACTTGTAATAGGAATGGTTCTTTTGATTCCAAGGGTTCCCTAAAGGGGACAAATGGAAGAACATACACACAACATCCCTCTTTTTGGCAATTTTTTTAAATTTAAACAACTAAGTGAATACAAAAAGACTGAAAAGGTGAGTTCATTTTTAAGCCCAAATGGAAAATGAGGTGGTGTTAATTTGACCCCTTGGTCTTAATTTCAAACTTTGAAAACATTCATCATAAATGTCTAATTTTTTTTTAAACACCAAAACAAGGTTCCTAATTGACTTTTAAGCATGCAAAAGGTGATTTAAAACATGTTTTTAGAAAATGTCAAGCTTGGTCATATAAAAAAAATGTTAGCATGTCTTTTAGACTTGAATATCTTTTAGGTTTGAAACAATGAGCTTTAAAAAAAGAGTTCCCAGGTCTATGTTTTAAATAAAACATAGTGACCAACATCGGTTATATAACCAATGTCGGTTACACTTACTAATGAATGATAGTTATCTAACCAACATCAATTATACCAATAGTGACTGATGATGGATATGAAAATTGATGATAGTTTTACTAATCGACGTTAGTTAGTGTATAAACCTGTGATAAAGAAAAACAACAAAACAAAGTTAGAAAATCAAATTACAAGAGTTTTAATGATCTAAATGAAGATTTTAAAGTTGTAGAATGATCTTCTTCATGTATGGGATGCATTTTTTTCCATTGGGTATAACATATGTGAATCTATAAATTTGAATCAAGAGAGGATGGCTAGTATGGTGTAAGTTCCAAAATTCAAAAAAAAAAAAAGAAAAAGAAAAAACACACTAATTAGCATAACATCTCTAGGCCTAGACACTAGGGAGAGCTTAGTTAACAAACATGAATAAAACACATAACTAAAATGCAAAAGAAATCCTCTTTTACCTTCCTTTGATGCTCCAAAATTCTTGTTGTAGTGGCTTACTTATCTTGTGCTCATGAAGTCTTCATCAAAGGAAGTTTGGCTACCTCCACCTCTCCTAGGTACCTTTGGCTTGTGGCTTGGCTTAGATTGGAATCAATTTGTTATGGTAACACTAGTTGCTTATAGCTTTGTAATAAATTATACATTATAAATTTACATAATCATGTATTTTGAATATATTTGAGCATAATAAATTTGCACTAAAATAGCTTAGAAATAATGTTCATGGCCTCTCTATTTATAGATTTTTGAGAATTTCTAGAATCAACTTGAACCATCCATCCTGAGATTGAGATGTGTGGTTGAGGATTAATTCAATTTTTGGAATTAAGTTTATAATTATCCTCATCATGACATTGGAATAAGGGTAAATTAAGAGGCATGGAGGGCATCATGGAAGGCATTGATGAGGCATGAATCCTGATATTTATGGCATTTATGGCCTAAGAATGTCTTCCCAAGAAATTAGGTCACCTGATGATGCAGATATTTAATATTCATTTCTAAAAATAAGTATTCAACAAGTTTCTATGGAATTTTTGATTAGAATCTAATTTGGTTTAATTATCTCTTAAGCATGTTTAAGCACATTGTGCACAAATTACTCAAATTGATTAGAATGATTTGTTATTGGTCCAAAATTTGATTGGATTGGAATTGGAAGGCAATGTCAGTTGCATTGGAACCATATTCCCATTTAGGATGTTACCAACATCAAATAACAAAGGTACATGTCTCATACAAGAGATTTAATAGGGAAGAACAATATAGAGCACTGAGGTGAAAAATTAGCGTTTTGACTCAGAATGATTTGATCAAAGTTAGCTGGCCTATAAATGGAATTACCCCATTTAAGGATACTCTATCCAAAATAAGCACTTGAATATGTCATTTTTACATCTTTTAATGTGTTTTAGTGTTTTTAGGCCAAATTGTGCACTTTGGGTGGGAATTGGCCAAAATCTTGATTGGAGGTTATTGGTGGCCAAATTTAGGTGTCTACAAGTATAGGGATCAAACAAGGATATACCCTATCCACTTATCTCTTCATCTTAATGGTAGAGACCCTAGGTAGAAGTCTATAGGTAGCTAGAGAGCAAGACACTATAAAAGGCCTTAAGATAGCTTAGAAGACCATCCCTTTCACTCATAAAAAATTAAATAGTGACACATTCTTCTGAAAAGAGGCATCCATAGATGATTCTAAAGCCCTCAAGAATATTCTCATTAGTTACGAGCAGGCTTCTGGTTAGTGCATCAATTTTGGTAAAAGCTTAATGTTTTTCCTAAACACTTAGGCCACAACTCAGAAGAGGGTTTATATAATATGGGATATCAAATCAATAATATCCCTTCTTCCTATATTATAATTCCACTATTTTAAGGAAGGATGAAAACTAGCTTCTGGAACCCATTGGTGGATAGAATTCAAAAGAAGCTGGGTGGGTGGAAAGTCTCACTTCTTTCTCAGGAAGATAAATTTTTTTTATATAATTTTTTGTGAAAATAATCCCGATATAATTTATGCTCTCTTCCATATCCTTAAGATAATATCAGATAAAATCAAATATAATAAACATAGATTCCTTTGAAGAGGATTGAAATAAAGATTCAAATTTCTGTTTGTTACTTGTTGACAATTTTAACCTCACAGATCAAATTGTCATCTCTATCATTCAAAAATTTGCATGTCATGATATTTTTTCTTGTTTATCAATATTATATTCTCAAAAAATACTTAAATTTATCATTATAAGTCATTATTATCATGTCTTAGGTTTGATTAGGTGAATTAAGGTTTTGTCCTTCATTTGTCTTGTGGTTGTCTAGTCATTTTTGGCCTTTCTAAGCCATTTTCAGTGGTGATAAGAGTATAGAGTTTATTTATCAGCATAATATAATGTATCAACATAATTTTATGCATAAAATATGAACACTTAGGATGATCACATTTTGGACTAACTTCATGACTCTTTTCCTTGCATTTTTGATGATTTTGTGCCCTCTAGAGAAGGTTTTGTAAGGTTTTGATGCTATATAATTAGGAATAAGATTAATTAAATCTTTATTCACATTATAATACATGTTAAATACTTACTAAATCATTTTAGATCATTTAAATTAGAGTTCCTTATCAGTTTGACCTTTTTAGTGCAAAAATAGGCCTTTTTGAGGCATTTATATAGGGTTTTAGAGGATTTTTGTGAGAAAATAATATTATATTATTAACTAGGCCCTAAAAAGGTCATATAATTAGTTTTAAGGAAGTTTTAGCTAAAAAAAATGAAAAACCCACTTTGCTCATATATTGACCTTCTTGGCAGCTCTAAAAGGGCAATTTTCAAATGCTCGATACAAAAATAAGAGAAAGATGTAAGAGCTTAAACTTTAGAAAATTTTATGGGTAAAATTAATATTTAAATTAGTGGAATTTTTTAATGGATTTTTGGCCTCATATTTATGAATAATTTCTAAGAGTGACAGTGGGTCACTATAGCAGGGGTCTGTTCTTACACCTATTTCTCAAGATCAAAAATATATGGAGAGGAATGGTTTTTAGTGATTATTTTATAGGTAATGAGGCTTATTTTAATATTTTTTTCATAAGATAACTCCTTATAGGAAGGTATTTATAACGTAAAACCATGTTTCTTTGACTATCTTTGTGAATGGTTTATTTTGGTTAGTTTTGGATTAGAACCTAAGTTTTAAAGTAAATGTTTTCATGTTAAAAGGTTATAAAAATGAATATATAATTTATGAAACACCTCATTCATCCAAGTAAGGGTTCATAAGTCTCTATTCTAAGTATATCTCCTTTGATTGAGTTTAAGTTGAGTTGATCTCTTCAACAAGGTACAAATGCATTTGATGAGCTTGATTTCAATGTTCAATAGGTTATGAGGTGATGTTTCATAACATGAAATACCTCAAAACATTATATTAGGGATCGAGTTGAATAACATCCTATCAAGTGATGAAGTGACTATTGACCATGGCTCATGCACAATAAGTACCTATAGTGATGAATGAGCTATCACAATCAATCAAGTTTAAAGGTAACTTTATTGTTTGAGGATCATAAGACTTGTAATGAGTTTTTATTATTTGAATATAGTGTGAATGTGATTAGAATGTGAGGAACATTCAAGATCAAAGGGAAGATGACACATCAAACATTGAAAAGCCATCCACCATCCGTATAAAGTGAAATATACTTGTAATTGTCTTACTATTGGTTTGAACAATGGATCATAGGAGAAGATATAAACTAAAGAGGTAATATGTGTTGAAAAGATCATAATTAAAGAAGACATGAAATCCAATCATTTCAAGAAGCCAAGAACATCTATGGAAATTTTCTTCCTCAACTCTCTCTCAACTCAAGCACACCCATATGGACACCTACAGTCAGCCTCATAAGGTCTTAGCAGGATCTCTAAACTCAAATATTCTAAGTGGGAGACTTGAAGGTAAAATTGATAGTTTTGTTTGATCAATAGTTAGTTTCAAATGGAATCATGATCAAGGCTATGAGAGATTTTCCTAAGGACCTAAAACCAATAATCTTCACCTATAGTCAAGATGTCTTCAAAGTGAGTTAGAAATGGTGAAAAACCTTTTAGACCTCTTTGGTAGCCTCAAGGGCTTAAAAACTTCACCCCTTGCCTCCTAACTCACCTCAGTCCATTTTTTTAAAAGTTTAAGGTTTCCTCATAGAAATTAAGGTTTATTTAGTTTTTAAAGTTTCATTTTAAGGTTATATATGGTCTGTTATGCCTTTAAAAGCTTCATGATTGCTTAGGTATAGGTGTAGGGTTCCCCTAGGTGTAGGGTTCCCCTAGGGGTAGGTGGTTGGCCTTATAAGGATTATTACCCTCCATTTCATGCCCTATCCATATCACTGCCACTTCACATTACCATCACTACCATTTTACTATGTTATCCCTTATTTTTCTATTCTTATCACCTTATCTTTCCATTTCCATCCTTATTCAACCATTCATCCTTCCCTATAGGTCTAAAATATACTAGTAAACCTCCATTCTCCCTTGGAACCCTCAAAAGGGATAAAGGCAAAATATTTGGACTCATACTAGTCCCATACACCATAAAAGAGATAAAACAAGACTAACAACTCATCCTTGGCCCCTATAATAGAGTTCTAAGAGATTTCAAAGGAGTGGAAGTCTCTTCAAGGACAACTACAAGTGTGAAGGGGAAGAAATTTTGATGAGTTATAAACAAGAACTAAATTCCATAAAAACACATGAATTATCTTAAGGCACTCATCTCAGGTTACATACTTGAAACCTCTACTCGTATAATATAGTTTTCCCTCCTTGGTCACTGAGTACTGAGGAGACAATCAAAGACTTGGCCTTAAGATTGAAAAGATAATGAATCACCTCAATTTGAATGATGAGAGGTCTTAATTATTGGAAAGATTGTTATAAATGATCATTATCCCCATAATTCATCAAATCACTCTTTTACCGGTCATATGTACACCTACAACCACCTACATTAGCTTAGGCTTAAAAAATGAAAGAAGGTTTAGTAGAGGTTATGATTAATGAGATTGTGGAGCCTCTTATGAGAGTTCAAGTGATGATGATCTCAAAGATGCCTAACACCTACAAGTGCAAATACATTTACTCCCTCAAGGAGGCCTGACATAGTAAACACCTACAAAGTAAACACCTACAACAGTACCTGAAGAACCTATAGTCACCATGACAAAGGGAAAATTAAGAATAGTTGCATCAAATAGGAGTTTGGACTACTATTTATTCTTGACATAATATTTAGGAGAAGTTTTTCAAAATAGAGGGCATCTCAATGATAAGTCCTAGTGTAGGACTAAAGCTCAGTCTAAAGAACATCAATGTCTATGTCTTTCTCTCTATTGTTTACTATGTTATAAGTAAACAAGTCCAAATGATGTAAGAAAAAAATGATTCAAAGAGGGAAATTATGTAATAAGGTCATTCATAGTACTAAAGTAAGGTGAATAAGCTAATATATAACTCCACCATTCCAAACCTTCTCTTGGACAATATCTATACCAATACTATCTACATACAATCAATTTTCAAGAGCAAGGAGGTTAAGTTATAAAGGTTAGAGGTAGCTATTGAGATAGTGGGAGAAAATATTTAGTTCAAAAAAGACTTCCTCAAGACACCCATACATCCTAAGAGATCCAAGATACTCATGGGTATTGGGTGAATATTTTGTCACCAGCTGACTGATGGAAAAATAGGTGCATCAACCACATCATAAGGAGATTTTTAAAGTAAAATGGATGTGGTGACCACAACTAGATTGAGACAAATCTCTCCTCTAAGCAAGGGGAGGTTCCTTATAATTTATTATGTACTATAGAATATATATATAAGCTAAAAATAGACACAGGGGTGAAATCATACCATCCATCTCTCTTTTTTTTAGAGATGATGTTAAAAAAATAGAGAAGAATTCTGGTGTAATTACTAAAAAGGCACTTCTCTTCTTTCAAAAGTGATATTCAACCAAAAGCAGGATCCTTCCTGGGTAGTAACAAAAAATACAAGAAACCCACGAAAGCTCAAAGTCTTTCATTATTCCTCCCACTGATTAGGACAATGGAATATAGCAATTTAAAGTGTAGCCCAAAGTCTCCACTTCAACTACAATAGAGTAAAGGATTATGAAGGATAAAGAGAGCTCAAAGTCTCTCTAGTATAATTTTCACAAAACATAGACTGAAGACACTTATGGTAGCACAAAGTCTCCCATAGTTGGCTTTAGGACATCTTCCAAATTACTTCCACTTGTTTTGCTTGTTTGATTAAATGGACAAGACTGTATTTAGGAAACATACATAAGAACAATTTCCTAGATGACACAAGCTTATTCCAACACAAAGTTTGAAAGGTCACTCACTTTCTCATTCATTTAACAAAATATGATTAATAGTTTGAGCTCAAAGTCTTAGGATTGCCTTTCAATTTTTGGGTAGAGCTTCATTTTTGGTAACAGAGAGATCCCCCTTATACAAAATGAGAGACTACAATATATAGCATTCCAAGAAACACTTGGGCATTTGTTTTTATGAAAATGGCCCATGCTGAATTAAATGCATGAAATATCTATCAAAGAGCTATGCTAGAATAGGGCATCAACCTTGACTTTGGCATTATAAATTATCTCAAATGTCCCTTCCTCAGCATGGGTTGTTTGGTCTTCTTATTAATCTTTACACGGCCATCCATTCACTTTTACTCAATGAATAAAAATAGGCCACATCCTTGAAAGTTTATGTTCCTTGATGTCCACCTACTGGAAATTACTCTTCTATAGATATTTCTAAATTTCCTATAGTCATTCCCCCCTTTCTTGCCATGTTTTGTCTCTTCATAAGCAATTTGAGCTCTCAGAGCTACCTTCTCACTTTCTATAAGTCTATTGGCTCCTTTCTGGGCTGGCTGCTGAGCTTGTTCATAGTTATTTTGAAAATCAATAGCTATTCCATTACCCTAAATTTGACATTTGTGGGGATGTCACTGGTCACCTTCAACCTCTTTAAACCTTGAACTCTTTTGGTTCAAAGGTTCAATGGTTCAAAGGTTCAATGTTTTATGAAGGGCTGGGTTTGCTTTTTTCTTCTTCTTCTTCAGTTGAACTATTTCTTTGAACTTCTTTCTAGAATCTTCCACTTCCTTCATTCACTTAAAGCGCCTAATCAAAATTTGAACTCTTTGAACCCTTTGAACCTTTGAACCATTTTGGTTCAAGGTTCAACAGTTTAATGGTTCATTCTCTTTCTTTGAAGCCTTTTATTCTCTAAGTCCTTCAAACTTATTACAGTCATTAAACCTTTGAACCTTTTGAACCATTTTGGTTCAAGGTTCAATGGTTCTATCTTATTTCTTTGATTTATTCAAAGCTTTTAACTCTCTAGATTTTCTAAGTCTGTCTAAGTCATTTGAACCTTTGAAATCTTTGAACCTTTGAACTCTTTTTGGTTCAAGGTTCAACAGTTCATTCTTTTCTCTTTGATTCCTTCTTTTCTTTAAGTCTTTCAGACTTATTAAAATCTTTGAACCTTGAACCTTTGGACTATTTTGGTTCAAGGTTCATCGGTTCAATGGTTCAACTTTATCTTTTTGAAGCCTTCTTTTCTTTAAGTCTGCTGAAGTTTTTAAACCTTTGAACCCGTTGAACCTTTAAACCTTTTTTGGTTCAAGGTTAAATGGTTCATTCTTTTTGTTTGAAGCTCACCGTTAAGTCTTTTAATTGAACTTCAGCATTGAACCATCCTCAAAACACTAAATAAAATCTTTAAGTGTTTTGAACTTCCTTTGAAGAAAGCCTACCTATTGAACCTGTGACTTCTTTAGCTAAAAAGGCATGAATATTTAGAAAAACTTAACTGCTCAGAATATTTTTTAGAAAGAAAAGAGATAATTTTGGTCTGCAGGACCAAAATGGTTGGTATGTTGTCCACAAAAACAAGTGATGGATTTTTGAAACAACAACTGGCCCTAGTTGGGGAACTTCCATTGATTGAAAGGTGAAGTAATCAAAGGGAGTAAAAATCAGAATCTTAGTGCATTCATCTATACCATTGGGCTACGGAGTCATGCTTACCCAAAAAGAAAGGCACCAAAAACCAAATGGTGCCAAAAACAAATAAAAAACACAAAATAAAGAAAGACTATACAAATATATATATGTACAACTAGACTTATTTGATACTTCAAAGATTGAAGTGCTTTAGATGCTACCCACTATGAGGCAGAGAAAATGGCATTTCATCTTGACATTTTAGCAAGAAATTATTTTCACCAATTAAATGATGAATAGAAAATGGACCTCTCTATAAGGAATCAATATTTCCATGCAATTCTTTTGGTTCTCTCCTCTTGTCCCACAACAAGACTTGATCTCCAACCTAAAAATCATGCATCCTTACTTTTTGGTCAAAGAGTCTCTTTACTAGACTTTGATGCACATCAATTCAGTCCACCACCATAGTTCATTGCTCATTAAGCTTAGTCAAACACATGATCCTTTTATCAATGGAACTTTCAAAATTTGAATCTTCTACTGCCTTTGCTAACTTTAATGTTGTTAACTCTAGGGTGATTGGTATCTCTGCATTGAGACCATATAGAAGTTGAAATGGGGACATACCAATTTCCCTCTTAGGTGTAATTCTGTCTACCCATAAAACATCAAGCAATGCTTTATGTCAAATTCTCTGATTATCATCTACCTTCTTCTTGATAATGGTCACTAGGTTCTTATTGCTTGATTCTGCTTGACCATTTCCTTATGGATAATAGTTAGAAGAGTGGGAGAGAATAATCTTATAATAGTAATAGAACTGGGTAATCTCATGAGAAGAGAAATAGGCTGCATTGTCTGTTACAATCTTGGTTGGGACCCCAAACCTAAAAATAATGTTTTCCTTGAGAAAATTACACACTACCTTTGAAGTAGAGCATGCTTGATTGGAATGGCTTCTACCCAATTGGTAAAGTAGTCTGTGGCTGTGAGGCCATAATCATGTCCAACACTCAAGGATGGATTTACAACACTAATGAAACCAATTCCCCATTGCTGAAATGGCCCTTCTATCACCACAAGCTTGAGAGGTAATGTAGCCAACTTGGGTTTGCCAACGAATTGTTGACATAGCTCGCATCTATGCACCCAAGCATATGAATCTCAAAATAGAGTAGGCCAATATTACCTAGCTCGTAGAATCTTATGGGCAGTTACAGGCATGAAAAAATGTCCTCCACAAGCCAAATTGTGGAAGGACTCCAAAAGTTTATTTTTATACACTTTATCCACATAGCGAAGGAATACCCTATCAAGGTTCCTCTTATATAGACCTTTATTCCATAGGACAAAATTATCAGCTTTCAACTTAATGGTTCTATTCTCTTTATGAGATAGGTGGGTAAGGCACTTACCATAGGTAAGGAAATGAGAAATATTCAAATACCACTCATTCATAGTGGTGACAAAGAGAACTATTAGCATGTCTTCAACTTTTATTTCTTCATACCCTGCTTCTTCTAGTATGTTATCAGCAATTAATTGGTAGAGACCCCTTCCCCACACAAGCTTCATTGGTTTGATAACAAGACCAAACTCCTAGATTTTGGCAATCCAATCGCCCCTTTTGGTCCCAAACTCTTGCTGAGTTAGTATGGACTTGACTGTTGTATCAAGAACTAAAAAAATAATGTGTGAGTTCAGGATATAAAAATGAAAGTGCTTTACCACCTTTACCACAACATAAGCATGCTTCTCCATGATTGAATACTTTAGCTCATGAGCTTTGAGATGACAACTCATAAAAGATATGGAAGATTCCAAATCTTCTTTGTTCTGTTGAACCAAGATGGCTGAAAACATATGCTCAGAAGCATAACTATACATCATGAAGTCTTTGGTGTAATCAGGACAAACTAGAATTGGGGCATGGGTGATAGCTTCCTTGATGTCTTAAAATGCTGATTTGCCTTCTTCAGTCCATCTGAAAGTGGATTTGCCTTTCATCATATTGATAATATGGCGAGTCTTCTTTGTGAATTTAGGAATGAACCTTCACAAAAAATTCACCTTTCCAAAGAAAGAGTGAACTGTAGTCTTACTGGTAGGAAGAGCAAGCTCTTGAATTGATTTGACCCTTTTTGGGTTGATCTTTATGCCTTCTTAGGACACTGTGTGATCGAGAAGTTTACCTTTGGTAACCCCAAAAATTGACTTCTTGGGATTAAGAGAAATACTATTCTACCTACATCACTCCAACACGATGATGCACATAATTAGGATGATACTTAGAAAAGACTATTAAGTCATCAAGGTATACCACAATTAACTTACCCATTTCATCTCTGAAAGCAAGATCTATGGCTCTTTGGAAAGTGGCACCAGCATTGATAAAGCTAAAAGGCATTCTGTGATATGCAAAGGTGCCCTAAGGTGTTGTGAAAGTGGTCTTATGTTGGTCTGCTTCACCAACTTCTACTTGATTATATCTTGAAAAACCATCTAGCATTGATAACATATCAGCACTAGTCACTATTTGTAGCAGCTGATCTATGATGGGTAGGGGATAGTTGTCTTTTAAAGATGACTGATTCAGATTTTTAAAATCAACAAATAGGCAAATTTCTCCATTCTTCTTTCTTATAAGGACTATATTTGTAACCTAGGTAGAATGATGGATTGAGAAAATAATTCTTACATTCAGCATTTTTTGTATATTAGACAAAATCATACATGATATCCTAGGATTGTACTACCTTTGCTTTTGCTTGTGAGGTAGCGACCCAATCTTGAGAGGAATTTTATGCTTGATTTCTTCAGGTCTAAGAGATTTTAGATCATCATATGAATATGCCAAAACATGAACGTAATGCTGAAGTAGAGTGATAAATTTGAGTTTTTTTATCAGGGGTGCAATAATCCCCGATGTTGACTACTTTTGGATTATCTTCTATACTCAAATTGAATTGATCAAAATGCTTGGAGGATTTAGAAACTATTTGTTGTTCTTTGATAAATCTATCATGCTTGTTAGAAAGTTTCTTAAGAGAAACTAATATTTTAGGAATTTTATTCCCTTTGAGCTGAAGGAACTCTTCATCAGTTGTTGAATTTGTCTTAAGAGCTAACTCCCATGATGGAGATTCACTACCTTTAAATTGAAGTTTTTCAAAGCCATCTCTTTGTTCTAGAAAAGTAATGATTTGGTTATCACCATTGAATACTTGCTAATGGTGAGCATTATCAGGTACACTTGGTCAAAAGACCAACTCGATAGTGTACCTGTCTTCTTTGAAATCTTGGTGAGGGACCAAGAGAGTTACAGAGATAGCCAATGAATCAGCATAGCTATTGAATTCTCTGGGCATGGTAGAAATATTGAAAGCCTCAAAGCTTTCAATGCAATCTCACACTAGATTGTGGTAATGTCACAATCTCTCATTCTTAGTTTGATATAGGTTCCTCACTTGAAAAACCACTAGATTAGCGTCTCTTTTGGCATGAAGGACTTTAACACATTTATCTTGAGTAGCCTTTAATTTAAGAAACAATGATTCATATTTAGTAGTGTTGTTGGTGTTACTGAACTATAACTTATACACATATGGAAAAATATCTCCTTGAAGAGATATTAAAACAACTCCAGTTCTAGAATTGGTTGAAGAATTATTGCCATCAAATTCCAAGACCTAGAATTTGATCTTCTTTTAGATTTTTCTTCATCAGGAAGAGAAGATCCTTTTTTAGGTGTAGTACATCCTACCAATTCTTTAGATGTTTCATCTAATTTTTTTTAATTATCACTTATAGAGCTTTCATCTTTTGAAACTGGAACATCTTCAGTACACAAAAAGTAATTACCCATGCCTGAAGACTCAAACAGAGTTTGAGTTTCAAGCGCTGAAGTTCAAGTGATAATGTACTTTGATTCCTTCTCAAGAAGAAAATTTTGCATGATGCCATTAATAGGGATCCTCACCTTAGATAGTCCCATGCTTAATTCTTCACCAATGTCCTTGCAGAAATTTTGCCTAGGAAGAATGCCGCAAGAGGCTAGGATGTCAGCCACTAGGACTGTCATTTTAATTCTCTTATCTTGGAAGGCCACAAATGCAAATTGAGCATCTTTGATTTGTCCCAACAGAGACACTTATTTGTTTTCCATGGAGAAACATCTTCCAAAGGTCTTATTTAGCGTGAGACCAAGAGATTCTACCACCTTGATAGGCATGACATTGTCTGAGGCACTTGAGTCAATTATGCAAGTATTTAGCTGATGACCATTTAGAAGCAGAGAAACATAAAATGGCTCTGTCTTCCCAGGTGTAGTTGGAGGAGTAATCACAAGATTATTTTAGGAAGGTGTGTTCTTTGGGGAATCATAAGTTACCTTCAAAATTTCTTGTCCTATAGGGATAGTTTTATTCTTGACTTATTGGACTAACTTATCCAACTACTCAGGGTTGGATTGTAAGAATTCAAACTCAGACAGTTGAATTTTCATCTTTTCAACATGGTCAATTATATCAAATGACTAAAATGAATTCAAAACAAAGGAAGTCAGTCCATCAATTTGGATTTTACTAGGTGTAGGACTAGTCTGGGTATTTGAAGCAAAAAGTGAAGGAACATTTTAGGTACTTACTTTTTTAGTGATCACCAGGGCCTTTGATTGGAATGGCAGTGAAGTTCCTCATTTAGCAATTGAAACTACTGATCAAGATTCTTCCCCTATTTTTTCTTTATCCATTTGTTGAGTTGACTGGTTCTGGGACTTGGTAAATATAGCGTATAATGCATCAAACACTTCACCTTTACTTTTGGGTTCATTTTGGTAATTTAGAAAACCAATGTTGGAGTCGCCAACTGATTCTTCGTAGCCTTTTGCAAAAAGATCATCATCATCTTTTTGGTTCAACTCAGGTTGGAAAATAGAATCAAATTCAATTTACAAGATAACCAACTGTTGAGTTAACTGGTGTTACTTTAATGGCAAGCTTCTTTGGTGGGGGAGGAATGTGATTTAGTTGCCCTTGGTTTTTGGCAGCATTGCCCTGATATGACTATTTGGGAAACATCCTCCTTGGTATACCTCGATAAGAAGGAGGAGCAGACATCCCTTGTGCCATTTAATTTTTGAGAGATAGCAATTCATTTGCTAACTTTTACACTATAGGATCTGTGGTGCCTGTAGATGAATATTTATAAGATGAAGAAGATTTACCTCTATTAGGATCTCTTCTTATCTTTCCTACCAAGATAAGGTCATCTTCATCCTCAGTCACTAAAATTTGAGCTATAACAAGATTTATTTGGCCAACTCATCTCAACAAGAAACTCACTTTAGGAAGCTGAGAATTGATGAAGAAGCATTTGAGATTCTTAGGTGTTGGCTGAGCAATTGTGAGAATCTTGTTCCTTAGCTTATCAAATTTAGCAATGAAGTCTCTCATGGGTTCATGAGGCTCCTTATTCATTTGTGTAATCTAGGCTAATAGGGCATGTGCATCTTTTACATGCTTGAACTTGGCCTCAAATTTGGCCTTGAGAGTGTTCCAATCAATTACTATTTATGCTTGCAAATGATAAAACTAGTCTACAATAGTGCGTTGCAATGTTTTTACAAATAGTTTGAATATAATGTCTTCATATTCAACACCTATTACATCACAGGCTATGCAAAAGGCTGCTATATGTTCATCAAGATGAACCTTCCCATCACCATAGAACCTGGGGAAATTTTTCCTTAAACTATGGGGTAGTTCATGTAGAGGTGGGGTTAGATTCAAGGGACCATAAGTATTACCCTAGGGGCCTTGGACTGCCATGATATGGATATTGAAATGAGGGATAATAAATATCTCTGGGATATGTATGGACAAGGTTCTGCTAGCAAAGGAAAGAGAAACTTTGCCTAGTATTGAGGACTTGATATTTGTAGGAGGAAAACTCCTAGTTTGCTGAAGGTGAGTTTGTGGAGGGGAAAGATTAAAATTTCTTAGTTGCACAAGCTCGAATACAGAGTCAAAAATACCTTGAGCTCTCTGACTTTGTGTGTATGGTGGATTTTCTAGAGTGCTAAAATGGATATGGAAAAGAACTAAAACTGCTTTAATTTGAAGCTTGAGGCTTCAAACTATTTATTCTTCCCCAGTGGAGTCACCAAAAACTATTGGGTGAATATTTTATCACCAGCTGACTGACAGTAAAATAGGTGCATCGACCACAACATAAGGAGATTTGTAAATAAAAATGGATGTGGTGACCACAACTAGATTGGGACAAATCTCTCCTCTCAGCAAGGGGAAGTTCCTTATAGTTTATTATATACTATATCATATATATAAGCTGAAAATAGACACAGCGGTGAAATCATACCATCCATCTCTCTTTTTTTTAGAGATGATGTTCATATAAATAGAGAATAATTCTAGTGTAATTATTGAAAAGGCACTTCTCTTCTTTTAGAAGTGATATTCAGCCAACAACAAGATCCTTCCTCGGCAGTAATAGAAAATACAAGAAAACAATGAAAGCATGAAGTCTTTCATTGTTCCTCCCACTGATTAGGACAATGGAATACAAAAATTTAAAGTGTAGCCCAATGTCTCCACTTCAACTACAATAGAGTAAAGGGTTACGAAGGATAAAGAGAGCTCAAAGTCTCTCTAGTATCCTTTTCACAAAACATAGACTGAAGATAATTATGGTAGCACAAAGTCTCCCACAGTTGGCTTTAGGACATCTTTCAGCTTACTTCCACTTGTTTTGCTTGTTTGATTAAATGGACAAGACTGTATTAAGGAAATAGACGTAAGAATAATTTCCTAGATGACACAAGCTTATTCCAAAACAAAGTTTGAAAGGTCACTCGCTTTCTCATTCATTTAACAAAATATGATTAATTGTCTAAGCTGAAAGTCTCATGATCGCCTTTCAATTTTTGGGTAGAGCTTCACTTCTAGTAATAGAGAGATCCCCCTTATATAAAATGAGAGATTACAATATATATCATTCCAAGAAAGACTTGGGTGCTTATTTTTGTGAAAATGCCCCATGCTAAATTAAATGAATTATATATTTATCAAATAGCCATGCTAGAACAGGGCATCAGCCTTGACTTTAGTTATTTAAATTATCTCAAATGTCCCTTACTCATCATGGGCTATTTGGTCTTCTTAAAAATGTTTACACAGATGTCAATTCAATTTTACTTAATGAAGAAAAATAGACTGCATCCTTGAAAGTTTGTGTTCCTTAATGTCCACCTGGTGGACTATTCCACCTACTAGAAATAAATCTTCTATAGATAGTTATAAATTTTTTATAGTCATTCCCCCTTTTTTTGCCACATTTTGTCTCTTCCTAAGCAATCTGAGCTCTTGGGGCTACCTTCTCACTTTTTGTTGGTCTTTTAGCTCCTTTCTGGGCAGGTCGCTGAGCTTGTTCTCAGCTCTTTTAAAAATCAATGGCTATTCCATTACCCTAAATTTGACATCCATGAGGATGTCACTGGTTGCCTTGAACCTCTTTGAACCTTGAACCTTGAACTCTTTTGGTTTAAAGGTTCAATGGTTCAAAGCTTCAATGTTTTATGAAGGGTTGTGTTCACTTTCTTTTCTTCTTCTTCGGTTGAACCATTTCTTTAAACTTCTTTCTAGAATCTTCCACTTCATTTGCTCAAAGCTCTTATTTAAACTTTGAACTCTTTGAACCTTTTGAACCTTTAAACCATTTTGGTTCAAGGTTCAACAATTCAATGGTTCATTCTCTTTCTTTGAAGCCTTTTATTCTGTAAGTCCATCAAACTTATTGAGCTCATTAAACATTTGAACCTTTTGAACCATTTTGGTTTAAGGTTCAACAATTTAACGATTCAATCTTATTTCTTTGATTTCTTTAAAGCTTTGAACTCTCTAGATTTTCTAAGTCTGTCTAAGTCATTTGAACCTTTGAACTTGTTGAACCTTTGAACTCTTTTTGGTTCAAGGTTCAACGGTTCATTCTTTGCTCTTGGATTCCTTCTTTTTTTTAAGTCTTTCAGACTTATTGAACTCTTGGAACCTTGAACATTTGGACCATTTTGGTTCAAGGTTCATTGGTTCAATTATTCAACCTTATCTCTTCGAAGCCTTCTTTTCTTTAAGTCTGCCAAAGTCTTTGAACCTTTGAACCTATTGAACCTTTGAACCTTTTTTGGATCAAGGTTCAATGGTTCATTCTTTTTGTTTGAAGCCCACCATTAAGTCTTTTGATTGAAATTCAGCATTGAACCATCTTAAAAACACTAAGGAAAAGCCTTAAGTGTCTTGAACTTTTGTTGAAGAAAGCCTACCTATTGAACTTGCGACTTCCTTAGCTTAAAAGGCATGAATATTTGGACAAACTTAACTACTCAGAATATTTTTGAGAAATAAAAGAGAGAATTTTGGCTTGTAGGACCAAAATGGTTGGTATGTTTTCCAAAAAAATAAGTGATGGATTTTGGGAACAATAATGTGGAAGGAGGTTCAATCTCTACTCAGTCAAGAACATAGAATACACACCTATAGGCTAAGTATAGTATACTTGGGAATGGAAGGCACTGTTATTTCAATGACTCAAAGCCCAAGGGCAATCAGGGTGTATCAATACATGTGTAATGTATTAGACCAAAAATATGGGTCAAGGTGAATACTAAAAAATGTTGAGACCTCATTCTTAGTCAAGTTACATACAAAAAGGGGAATGCACAAAGTTTCTAGCAAGATACAGTCAACTAGCCCTAAGAGGGCATTCATATAGATTGAGAACATAATAAAATTTACATACAAAGGGTGAAGTCAAGGTGGAAAATCATAGGAGGGGATAAATAAGATAACCATAGACCATTAAATGGGTTTGGAGTTGAAAGAACTTCAAGGAGAATGCTTACAAACCTCTAGGGCCAGTTTAAGCCATTAACCTCAAAACATTGCATATGTAAATTAGGTGCTTAAAAGGGATATTCACTCCATGAAGTTACAAATTATGATGAATGAAGGTGGAGGTTAAATAGAGGAGAAATACATGATGGTTTTTGGTCCATCTAAAGTGGCCTCCAACTTAAGGGTTCTATGTTAACAGAGTCTGTAGGTAGTTTGGAGATAGTTTTGACTAAAATGGTGTTTTAAGACCCTTCTAATAATAGATAGGACCCAAAAATTGGTACATATTTCTGTCATGAAATATTAAAGAGGACCATAGGATCATTTATTATAGAGAAATAGTGAGTATACCCATTGTTTTGTCTCAGACCAAGGCTTATCTAAGGTAGTCATTAAGAGGGTGAAAAGTATGTCCATGCTATTTGAAGTTTATAGAATAGGTTGGGGACATAAAAAGAGTTTTATTTCAATAAAGGATGATGTTAAAATGTTCCTAAACCTTATTAATATGTCTAATAACTATACCAATAGTCAAAATCCTTGGAGAAATGGATAACATAGTCAGGCTTTAGGCCTAATTGTAGATCCTAATGACACTTTGAGATCCATTCAAGATATTTTTATCAATTTAATGGAAAAATAAAGATGTATAGGGGTGTTTAAGACCAAAATATAAGTTTATAAGTGCCAAGGAATGGTAAAAATTATTAGAGAACCTTCAAACCATGCTAGAACTAGTGAGTTTGCACACATGCAGTCTGAAGGCCATCTACAAATGATCGTACCATCTATCACACTTTGCATTGTATCTAGTGGAATTTTGAGGTGTTAGAGGGGTCACCTAAAAATAAATTTCTGTCATTAGGATGCCAATTGGATGTATGTTATTTATAAACAATCATTAAGACCTTGAACATGTCTTAAACCCTTTTAAAACCCTAGCTTGAATCAATTTACAAATATTGATTTGGAAAACATAAAAAATTCCAAAGTTGCTTCCTAAAACCTACCATAGGTTTTATTAAAATATTATAGGGTCCTCCATATTCATTTTTGCTATGCCTTCATTTGTATGGAATAGTAGAAAAAGTATACGTTTTCATGTTTTTGAGTTAAAACAAGGGTTCTAGAGAGTGTTGAAAGATGCCAATAAATGGGAGATGTGGAATGATACTTTTTAAAACTATACAAGCTAAAAAATACATAAGAACACATTTAGAGATGCCCAAACCATTCAATCCTTTTAGGGCAATAAGAAAATACCTCAAAAATCCAAGCTTGTCAATGGCCATTCCAAGGTTCTTGTACATCCATAGTGTTATAAACAATAAAAATTGACATGGAGCATATATTATGGGTAAAGTTAATCAAATGGTTTTTATGAGTTTAACATGAGTTTGGGATCTCAAGAGAAATATTTTCACCTTTTAGGCCTAGGAGGGCTAATTAGGTCTAATTTGGCTAAAAGAGTGTGCTAAAAAGAATATCTACACTTGGAATTTGACCACAAATTTTTTTGAGGAGATATAAGGGTATAGAAGGTGTATAATTTTTTTTTTTAATTTTCCCAATATGATCTACATATTATCCTATTAAAATATATTTTATTAAAAAAGGGATACAAGGAATTGAGAGGAAATACATGGTTTTGGTATTAAACTAGGTCTTGGTGAGTGTTTAATGGATAAAATTACATTTTTATAGGTATAGTATTCTATTAATAAGTATTCCATTGAGAATATCTAAAAAAATTAAGCAAAATTGAAGAGAAACCAACTTTTTCCTTCTACACCTAGTGGGAAATGAGAGATTTGAGGAGCTATAGGACTAAATCAATGTATATAACTCCTCATAAGGCCCTAAAAATATGATCCATGATATTATATTCCACATTTGGACTTTTAATAATTCATGAAAGGATTTTAAATGAATAATAATAAGTATCAAAGGTTCTCCTAACTCAAGTAGGTCTCTCTTTCCTTCCTACACCAACCTTAGAGACAAAGTCAAAAAGATGATGGAGGAAGTCTCCAAACAACTTGTGGAAAGTGTTGAAACATAATTAACAAGCATTAAGAAGGGTTTAATTGAGTAATTTAATGGAATTTAATGCCTACATCTATGGAGGATTACTCATTCACCAAGAAGACATGAAAGCTAAATTCTAGGGATGGTAGCAAGAATCTAGGCACTCTCCAAGTGGTCTAAGCTTGACTAACCATTTTTATAAAGTTCCTAATTCCCCAAAACATCTAATACTCTATTTTACATGCCACCCTATGAAGGACTAATGTTTGGAAGGCTAAATAAATGATACATAACATTAAAGGAGGAGTAAGATCAAGTTTGAAGTCCCCTATTTTGGGTTTGCTTTGTCTCCAAGGATTTATTTTACTATTTAAATTAATTTTTTGAGAATGTAACAATCAATTTGCTTTTTGTTTTTCCTAAAGGCTACAAAAATTTGTATTCACCTTTTAAGATAAATACAAATCTTTATTCCTCCATTTTCAGGCTTTTTAGGGGAGTGTATGTGTTTGACATTGATATAATCTAGTGAATCACTTGTTTTCCTATGTTATTATCTTGTTATTTTACCTTCATGAGGGATATTTGATGTTCTACAGGTCATTTTAAGTGTCTAAACTAGCTTAAGTTCAGGCATTTGATGTGAGTTTAGTCATTCCTTGCATAAACTAAGTTTGTCAAGTCCTTAATGTGAAACATTTTTGTATAAATAATCCTTGAGTGTAGCGAGTGTGTGTAAGTTTATCCCTTTCATAAAGTTGTTATTTAAGAATAAGTGGTTGTAAAATATTGGTGTATCACCTTCATTTCTAGTTTTCTCTTTTAGTTTCATTACAAGCAATGACTTTCACCCCATTTTCATTTCTAGAATCAGTAGATAGCAGGGTAAGAGTAAGTTTTAGTGAGAGCACCAAGGGAACTAGCCCTCTCTAGAGATTCTCTCCATTCTAAAGTCACCCATACTTAGGAGAGATTCCATGTTTCAACAAGAGTGATAAATAACACTCTTTCTCTCAAGGGCACACTCCTGATTGACAACAATTTTTAGCACACCCAATGGGACCCAATCTCCTTGGTATAGATGAAATTTGGAGTTGAGAAGTAATTCCAGTAGTAAAGGTTATTCATTATCATCAAAACTTGGAGATTTCTTCAAGTTGTAAGGTTTAAAGCAACATTCAAGCAACACTTTCATGCCAAAGGTTACCAGAAGATCATCTAATAAAGGTATTCTTTTTGAGTTTGTTGGGTTGCCTTCTACTTCTTACAAAAGATCAAGGTTCAATAGGATAATCCCCTATCCTAAAAATAAATATTTGTCTCCTGGTCATCCTATTATCCTAAATACTAAAATTCCCACTATTCAGATGGCCATCAAAAATCAAGTGTTTATTTCATTCAATAGAGGTAATCCACTGAATTTAGCCTAGTTTGATGATATTATTATATCATCTCTTAAGAGTATCCCATTATTCTAATGATAAGATAAAGAAAGTCTTATTAAGCACATCAAGGATGTTGCTAACCTTTATTCAGTCCAAAATATTATTTAGGATAATGTGGCTATTAGACTGCTTATTACTTTATTTAAAAGAAAAGCATTGCAGTGGTATAAAAACCTCCCACTAAACTCCATTGATTCCTCAAATGACTTAGATTCAACCTTAGTCAGACAATTTGAAGACAAATCTAATCACCTATCCTTACTTGAAGAACTAACTACCATAAAAAGGGTTCCTCATGAGTTTATGACTAACTTTAACCTTAGATTCTAGAATACATGGACCAAGATATCTTGTGTTGATTAGGCCATCCCCAAAATATGCCTTCTTGTACTATCTAAGATCCCTTAATTTTGACATTAGTGTTATGATGTAGTTAATGGGTGGTAATACTTTTACATATGCTTATGAGGTTTTAATAAGAATATAAAATAGTCTGATACAAGTTGGTAAGCTTTCTTGAAGGCCTCTAATGCTTATCTTCTAGAATTGTAGTTTATACCAGCCCCTCAAGCCACTCAAGTTCCATCATTAACTCCTATTCCACCTCATCAAGGCCAAGTTGTAACCCCTTTTAGTCAAGATAGCGAGCTTGGAGAAATAAAAGGGTTGTTAGAGTCTTTTGGAAATGAAATAGTATAATTAAAGAGGCAAAAATATTAGGTAAATAGACCTTATTAACAACCAAGTCATCCCACTTATCATCTCTTTAAAGATCAAAGGTCTCCTTATCAAAGATTTAGAGAGAATAAACCATCCTACCAAACTCAAGGAGACATAACTCAAGCTAATCCATTTACAAATATTGATCCTAATGCACCTTCAACTTTAAAGGCTATTGTTCCAAAACCACCTCAAAATAAATTGATGCAAGACTCGGGTTAGAAGCCCTCCAATCTCAATGATGTTCAAAACCAATACTTAGTGTCACAAAATATGATTATTCCATAAATGAGACAAGAAAATTTTTCTCTTTAAGGAGGTCCATACTAAGAAATAGGTTCAGTATGACAAGGAGAGGCTCAAGAAGTTCAAGGGTAGCCTGATGACATTAATGTAAATCAAAAAATGGATGATCATGTGGCTTTCAATTAGGGTGGTGAGACTATCACATCAAATGCCCAAGTTTTAGATGTTACTAGAGATAAAATGAGAGCCATTGATGAGGCTTAAGGTGTGATTCATTCTTAAATTACTCCTAATATTATTTCCAAAGATATTAAATATTAGCTTGCTACCCTAATAACTCAAAAAATTAGAATATAGAAGCAAGAATAATTCATCAAGTACCTTTAGTTTAGGAGCACCCAATGGTTCAAAAAGTCTAGCCAAAGGTTGGTGGGACTCAATTATAAAAATATAATATAGGGATCTAGCCCTTTCAACCTAGAGATTCATTTCCATTTATAGGCACACCCACAAGCCTAGAAATGTCCCAACATTGCCCAAATATAGAGGAGGCTTGAATAACCCTCTTCTAAGGTGCAATATTTAGAGACAATAGTTCTAGGATGCTCAGTGGGACATTGATTATTGCTAAGTCAAGGTGAATTCTAGTCTTGATAGACTTAAAGTAGTAGAATTACCCCTAACCCAACATTTGGTGACTCCAAAAGGGTGTGAATCCCTAGCTCTATACCAAGTTTTATACATTATCCTACATGGTCATCATAATGTCCTTAATATTTTTAGATCAAGTCCCTTTACCTGAAGCTCTTCCTGAATAAAAACACCCTGAACAACTTCTATCCGTATTAAATATTTGGTAAAGAGGCTTTGGGGAAGAAGCGGAAGAGGTTGAAGAAGGTCAAGGAGAGGAAAAAGTTGAAGAAGAAGAAGAAATAGAGGATCAAAGGGAAAGAAGAGAGATGGAGGAAAGGGGAGAGAAAGATAGACATCAACCCTTCCCTACTTTTAATACCCAAAACCTAATAGATTTCCTACATATGACCCCATCCCTCCAAATACTACCAAAAATCTTCTTTAGTTTCAATGGGGAGGGTCCTATTACCCCATATGAACATATTAGAGACATCTATAATTTTTGTAATTTCCATAATGTTACTATGGCCAACATATCCATTAGGTTGCTTGCTATGTCTTTAAAAGGCAAATCACTTATTAGTATAAAATCTTAGAAGGGGGATGCATTATAAGTTGGGATGGCTTTGAAGACCTATTGGTGACAAGATTCAAAAATAAGAGTGATCATGCTTCCCTAATACATCAGCTAAATGTAATAAGAAGAGGTCCAAATGAATCCATAAGAGATTTCAATGAGATATTTCAAAGAAAATGGTATAGGCTACCACCAATCATGAGATCTTCTCCTAGCTTTGTGTTCCCATCATACCTTAAAGGGATTGGTACTAATGTTTCTATTATGTTGTAGTCAATGGGAGGATTCACTCTTCCAAGTACATATGAGATAACAATTGAGGCTAAGAATAACTTGATTCAGGTTGGAAGACTCCCTCCAAGAGTTTCTATGCCTTTGTTGTCCCACAATTTGGTTAAAGCTCCAAGCATGTCACAATTTCCCAATGTCAATGTGAAGCTAAGAGACTTTCCCAAGAAGGTGGATAACATTGTAGACAAGGATGAAGAAATCAGATCGTTGAGAGCTCAGCTCAAACAAGCTCAATATTAGGCAAGTGCTCCTCCTAATGCACAATAATATCCTCAACAAGGATATAGAGCTCCATCCAAATATAATTATTAAGGTAAAGGATAAAATCAATAAAGTTACAATAGGCAGCCCAATGTATATAATCGAAATTCTACTTCTCTCGTAAAGGCTATTGTTCTAGTTCATATAAATTTAGTGTAAGGAGAAGATCACATGGACCAATGGGGGTGGTCTCAAGGTCTATTTACATATGATGATGAACCAGATGTGCTTTGGCTACACAAGAGGAAGCTACTCCTTACACAATAGTAGAATAATCATGTCCCAACTAATGGGATAGTCTTAGAGAAGGTAGTATCCCAAGTGTGGGAATGATGAATTTTCAAGTAAAAGCTGATTTCTTGTTAACTCAAGGCATGCCAATTACAACCAATACAAGGGATAAGAAGAGAGCATTGGGAGAAGGATAGGAGCCATGAATAGTTCTAAGTGATGCCTCTCTAAGGCCACAAAGCACCAATCAAAGTGTTTCACCTTCTACAAGCCATGTTCCTCAACAAAATCAAAATGTAAATGAAGCTACCAAGATTACAACATAGTAGACTATAGCTCTTTTATTACAATCAAGGATGCAATAAAATGTGAATACTCCATCTCTAAATATTATGGACTCATTAAAGAGCACTAAAATAAGCATATCCCTTTGGGATATTCTACATATACCTTGTCAAAAGGAGCTTTTGCAAGAGTAGTTAGCAAGCATGTATGTGGCTCCTCAATCTTCAAAGCATCATAGTGTGGCTCTCACAATTTCTCCAAATTATCTTTTGGATCCTTATACTAAAGCTAAAAATCCTCCACACTTCTACCTCACACTCATTTTGGGAGATAATTTGGTCCACAATTGTAGTATGGATAGTGGAAAAATCACTACTATTATGCCTAAAGTAATGGTTGATAAGCTAGGTTTGAACTATGAGCCACATAGTAAAGGTGTGTTATAGTTGGATGGAACTCAAAATAAGATGGTAGGATTGGTCAAAGGTTTGAAAGTATTTTTACATGGATACCCAAGCTTCCCTATCATGCAAGATATTGTGGTGGTGGACCTTCTAACACACTTTGTTATATGCTTGTCTAGGGACTTTATGACCAAGATAAGAGGATACCTTTTTGTTGATTTGGCCTTTATATATTTCAAGACAAGGTATGGAACCAAGGTAACCATAAGGACTTAGCCCTTATAAAGGTTCCACATTGAGCCATACTTGGAGATAATGACAAATCAAAATTGTCTAATCAGTAAAGAGGAAGAAATGATTCGAAATAGTGAAACATCTTCTCCTCTTGAAGGTATTTATGTCCTCTATCTTCACAAGTATAGCATTGAAACACATGGCCTTGATCCTTTCAATTTCATTGAGGAAACCAATTTTAGAGTTTATTGCATGCATGAGGATAACACCCCAATTCCTTCACTCACCAATGAAGATCATGAGCTTGATGGAACTTGGGAAATGTTATTTGATGGTTCAAGGAGAAAACTAGGTGCAGGATCTGGTGTCATGTTGGTTTTCCCATCAAATAATTATTACTACTCTTCTTATCACTTTCACTTTAGCTGCACTTATAATGTGGTAGAATATGAAGGCTTAGTTCATGGTCTCCAATGGGCAAAGAAGAGAGGAATCAAGATTTTAAAAGTCTAAAGAGATAGTGAGCTGGTCATTCATCAAGTGAGAAGTCAAGCTACAACCAAGTACCCCTTTCTAAAGTCCTTAAAGCATAGGGTATGGGATCTACTTGAATATTTTGATGCCTTCAACATCTAGCCCATACCAAGAGACTTGAACAAGCACACTGATAAATTGGCTGCAATAGGAGCATGTTTTGACTCAACTACTGATGTTGAATAAGATAAGGATCAATCCCATATCAAGATCATTGTGAGACCTTCCATTCTAGATAATGAAGTGTCATGACAAGTGTTTGAAAGTGATGAACACATTACACACTTCTTGGAAAATGAGGTAGGCTTCTTTTCAAGAAATCAAAAGAAGTTGCATGATCATTATGAAGAGCAAATTATATAGCTGAAGACAAATAAAATACCCAAGGGGATGATTACCTTGGAGAGTGTCTTCAATATGGATGATCAAAAGAAAAACCAAATAATGAGCATGTCAACAAAAGAAGAGAACTATGAGAGAGTTCTGATTTTCAAGGATAAACTTTTGAAGATTAACAAGGTTTATTCTTAGCTAGAAAGGCAAGCTTTTATTGCATTATGCAAAGAGTTTCATGACATATTTATCTAGAAATACAAGTACTTGAAAGGATTTGACCCAAGTCTAGCTCATCACACCATTTAGTTGGAGCATGGAGATAAATAGGTAAGACAAAATCAAAGGCCTATCAACCTCAAGGTAGAAGAACTCATGAAGAAAGAGCTGACCAAATTGATTGAGTCTACGATTATCTTTCCTATCAAACACTCAACTTGGGTATCAAACCTTGTGTTGGTTTGAAATAAGAATGGAGAAATCAGACTGTAGACACCGAAATCATGTCTACCCCTTGGTCCTTTCTCATCCCCTTTGGTCCACTTAACCACTCCTAACCCATGTCTTATTAATTTGAAATAATTATCTTATTTTAAGTTAATAATTCTCTCTCCCTTACCACCTCACCACCCTAGGATGCCCTTCTTTGGATTCCCTTCATCCCCCCATGACCCATTTATGGCCTATTCCTCATCCTCACACCCATTTAACCCCTCTTGACCATTTCTTACCCCACCACTTAAACCCGACAGTTGGGAAAATAGATGAAAGGCTATTTTTGGCCTTTTTCCTGCCTTCTAGCCACTAATGTCAGTCAACTATCAACCGACATTGGCGGTATTGCCGACGTCGGTTTCCTTCATAACAGTTTTCTGTGTTTGTTATCCTCCCTTCACCCCTGATCTTCATCTAACTCTTGAATCTTGCAATCTGATTAATCAATCGGCCAATCTTTTTGCCAGACCTCTCACTCTCTCTCTCAGGTACACACAACAAGCTTCTACACTAGCAAGCACAATAGGTATCAGGAGCCCCACCTTGTAACAGTGTTCTACATCAACAATAGGTATATCAGCAACCTAGGATCCTACACTTCTTCTTCAGTAGGCAAGAGGTAAGTACTCTTCTGTTATGTCATTTTCAATAGCTTAGAATGTCTCTGTAATCAGCTTTCTATTCATTGCTTCTAAGCCACACTCCAGACCAGACCCGAATCCTTATCTCCCTATCTCCCTATTGCTTCTATCTTCTATTTGGTCCCTCTTTCAGACTATTCTTTCTAACTGCAAAGACCCCGTACAGAGCATTCAACTAGAGTCTCAGACCCAAACCCCCAGACCATTCAACCAGACCCATTCTCAGATCCATCTAAAGACCAAAAACTCATCCAGACCTTGTCC
Organism: Torreya grandis; assembly: GCA_037957365.1. Taxonomy (NCBI): domain Eukaryota; kingdom Viridiplantae; phylum Streptophyta; class Pinopsida; order Cupressales; family Taxaceae; genus Torreya; species Torreya grandis. The sequence continues at coordinate 4,031,437 of JARHVA010000987.1, read as the reverse complement.
ATATACTACTACCTCGACCGACATTGGCCACAGAGACCACTACCCCCACTGACGTTGGCAGACTAACCGATGTCAGCAGACCTCGACTAATCGATGCCGGTAGGACCACCGACGTTGACGACTGTGACCAAGCTGACAACAACATTCAGGTAAGCATTTACTTCCATTTCCTTTTCAATCTTTAATCATTTCATTCTTTTATCAGACATTACTTTTATCAATCAGTGGGTTGACATCCCTTAAGCTTTTGCTTTTGGGATCAAGCTTTTGCTTGGCAACCCACCATCTCCTCATCTAATGCCTTCTTTATCTTAGTCTCTTTCTTTTGCAAGTGTCATCCTCCACAACCAAAGAGGAGTTCTCACGATGTCTAGGTAACGGTGCACATGACTTCATCCAGGTACATACAAGCCTTAGACCATCTCTCTTAGTTTCTTAATTCTCTCTTTGAATGTAGAAAGCGAAAATAGCATAGAAACATTCTGGCACGCCCGGTGGGACCTTAGGGTCTTCCTTGGGTTCCTTTTCTTTCTATTCATATAGGTGCATTAGGTTTCTCCCTTTTCACCTCTTTCTTCTCTTCTAAACGACATCATAAGCAAGATTAAAAAGAACATTTCTTTCTTTTCTTGCATTTCAAACTAGTCAAAAGTCATATTCTTCAACCCTTTCTCAACTTGTTTTCATTCAAACTCACATTTTGACTTGGGCTTAAAACACATTACATATCATTTCTTCTTGTTTGCATTTCTTAGTCCACAACTAGTAATTAATAACTGCATATTGAATTAATTATAGTCCACTTTATGTTACACAACCAAACCACTTGCACCAAATTAAACATCAAAACTCACCTGAGACAAGGCCCGACTGGGATTTCATCCCCCAGTGGATACCTTACCCATATCGGCAATCCCACTTGGATTTCATTACCAAGGGGAAATCCCACTCTTTTCTCTGGCAAAGGATAATCTCTAGGGAAAGTATATTTTGGCTAAGCGAGACCAGCTTATCACTGAGCTTGTGAAGTGAGGGGAGCTTGCTCCTTAGCACTAGGCCATGTACATAACCTAACCCAGACTCTTGAGCACCTAAACAAATGTGAAACCATCCATAGACTTCTTCTTCTAAGACCCGTCTCGAAAGCCAATCTTCCTAAAAACATTCTAAGGCATAAGTCAACATGAGCTTAAAAATTTATTCCTAGGGATTTAACGCTTAGGATCTGCTTGTGTTCTTCATCTTTTCTATTCTTATCTGCTTGTTTGAGCTAGTGAGGACATTCGTCTTCCTTTTTTCTAAGAATCTTCAAATCTTTTGGGTTTCTAGAAAACACAGTCATCAGCATCAATTTTACCACCGACGTCGATAACTTTTCTCATCGGCATCAGTTATCTGACCGACGTTGGCCATCTGTTCTCACCGACATCAGTTTTTCAACTGACGTCGGTGACTATCACAGTCCTTTTTTTTCAAAATAGCAGCCTAAAACCCAACCCTTTTTCTACCAAAAACCACATTCTGCACTTCTGACACTAAAAAAATAGAGTTTCTAAAACCTAACCCTTCTTGCCTTGAATGGTTTTGACGTGCAATCAAACCAAGGCTCTTCTTGACCACGCGAGGCATCAACCACTTCTGCCTTCCCTGTCCATAACCAGTCCCATAATGGAGTTCCACTCGAAGACCAAAAGAACTCCTACTCGACTGACCCCGACTCTGACCCCCATCGTCCCTGAAGGGGACCAAGATTTTGAGAGATTCTTGGACCTCAATGTCAAAGCCCTCTAAAACTATCTCACAAAAAACCCAACACGAGATCTCTCAGGTGAAGGGGCGATGACACTAACACCATTTGCTACCCAACCTTTTGCCTCAACCATTAACTTGACCATGGCCAATACGCAAAGTTTGGCCTCCCCATCTATTTTTAGACCAACCTCCATCGGGGTTCCATTACCCCCTCAACCACACGCAATTCAGCCAAGTTCTACATCATACCAGAACTTGATTGTCTCGACTCCACACACTCTTGTGCCCATAAATGCAGGAGTGTCTACCTCTCCTTTTGCCAATACCACCATGAAACCACCTTTGGCAATATCTAGTCAACTTATGCCTCTTACTTCCATAACCCAACCACCTTTGGCCTCCACTTTTGTCCCTGCAACTAGTTATACATACGTTGCACCCCTACAAGTGCAATCGACTACGTCATATGCCTCCTCTAGCCTCTTTCAAGTGCCCTACAACCTAGGGGTGCCCCATACACCAATCCATTAGTAGATATAATCAAGATGCTGATGGATAAAATGTCCAGTCTCGAGACCTCTATTTCTGGTTCACGCAAAGCTCTCTCGTATGAGCAAATTTGCAACGAACCCATCCATCCCTCCGTCCCGATCTGACCATACCCCAACTAGTGGGAGCTTCCTAAATTTACTCACTTCCAAAGTAAGGAAGACCCACAACAGCATCTATGGGAATTTAGACATGCTTGTTACCTCATAGCCCACGATGATGCGTTACTTCTACGCACGTTCCCCATGTCACTTTCTGGCCCCGCCCTTGACTGGTATAGCTCTCTTACCAGACATTCTATCTTTTCATTCATTCAACTTGCCCAATTATTTCTTGACCATTTTTCTATCAATATCACCAAACAAGTCTCAATCATAGACCTCTACTCCATCAAGCAATTTGACGACAAATCAATAGTCAATTTTGTCGCCCATTGGAGAGGCTTGATTAACCAGCTCTCCTTCTCCTTACCTCAACCTGAGCTCATCAAGCTCTTTTCTCGAGCATGTGCCAATCACATCTCTTCCACCTTACGGATTCAAACATTCCACACTTTTGACGAAGCTTTCACCATGGCTTGAAAGCTTGAACTCTGTGCCATTGAAGAGGATAAGGTTAAATTGCGTAATACTAACGCAAGAACCAATGACCTTTCTTCTTCCAAACCTTCTTCTTCCCACTCCAAGCCCAAAGGAGTGGCCAACACTGTGGTCATTAGATCACCATCCTCGATAACAACTAATCACTCTCAACCTTCTACATCTCTAAGCATCACTAAACAATTCCAACAATGGTACATCCAGCGTTCATACACTCCACTTGGAGAATCATACGCTTCCATTTTGAAAAAACTTGTCAAGCAGGGGGTCCTCAATCTCCCTCCAATCTGACCACCTTAATTCAACCCTTCAAAAGCCCTCCCTACATGGTATAGGGAGGCCAACTTCTGTCACTTTCATCGCGTCCACGGCCATGACATCGATAATTGCCGAACCTTCAAAAACATAGTCCAAGACATGATCGACAAGGGGGATCTTGTTTTGGATAACCCAAATGCCCCACCCAAACAACACATCAACATCTTCAAACAACCATTCCAAAATCATCCGCCTACCCAAAACAATGTCCAGACCTTGACTAATAGCTCCCAAGAGCATGACATACGCATGGTCAACACGGTCTCGCCTCTTGTCCCTTACCAACCTCCTTCACGAGTAGAAGAACCCTCTTCTCCTGTTAGTCCTCCATTGACCTCTCTTATACTGGAGGATGCCTTGACCACACCAAAGCCATTAAGCCCACCTTCATCCTTCCTCCCACCAATGGGAGACCCTACCTTGCCTACTCCTCAAACACAATTAGAAGGCACCATCATCCCCGCCATCTATCCACTTGAAGAGCCACACTCTTCTTCTCCACCAAGAGAAGAACCAGTCTCTTCACCCATTCTGACTAAGGAAGACTCAGTCACAGTTTCCTCTTGCCTTTTGTCTGAGATTGTTACATCTCACTCACCTCTGTCCACATCTGAACTCAAACCCGCATCTAACCTCGTCTCGCACAATGGTGGCCCTTAACCCAAACCAAAGAAGGCCACTAAACCACACTAGAGGACTCCTCCCCCACCTTCATCATTACCTTCAATTTTGGGCCTGCATCTATCCACTTTAATAAGAGTGCATCCTACTCCCATACTTCATAGAGCCAAGTCACCTCCATTATTTCCTTAATCCATCAGACATATATTTTCTCCCAAACATCCAACACCTATCACCACCAAATTTTCATCCACACGTGTGGTTACACCACCCACAAAAATGATGGTATGACCAATGCCTCTTACGCCTCTCAAATCAAAGTCATCAACCCCCACTGCAACAAGACACACAGACCCATTAGCAGGTTCTTATGCCTTACTGTTACAAAAATTGTCGCAATCTTCTCGCATCAATCTCCTGCCTCTTAAACCATATCAATCTCTTAGACCAAAACCACCTTGGTTCGATGACACTCAGATTTGTGCATATCATCACACGCCTGGGCACGACACTGAGCATTATTGTGCCCTCAAGGTTGTCATTTGCCAATGTTTGGAGAGAGAAACCCTTCTTCTTGACCACATTGTCAACAAACCTTCGACCTCCTCACTGCCCCACTCATCAACTCTCAGATCAAGACCATCTTGGTTTGACAACTCTAAATTTTGTCATTATCATCAAAAACTAGGACATGACACTGAGCGTTATTGAGCTCTTAAAGCTGTCATTCGTCAACACCAAAAAAAGGATACCCTTCTCATCAAGGATCCTCTTGACCATCCCTTAGACAAATCACCAACACCGACCCATGCTTCTCAAACCTCATCACTTAAATCAGGATCTCCATGCCAGACTATGGTCCCTTTGCCACCTTTAACCCCCTTATTCGACATCAACACAGTCAATCTAACCACTAAGCCTCAACTGACCTTGACCAATCTGTCAAACATTCTTCCTAGCCACTGGGGGAATTCAATGCTCATCCAAGCCTCGACCAACCTTTCAACCCAATCTCAACCAAATATCAATCACTCTTTTAATCCTAAACCTTGACTAGGCCTCAACCAAGCCTTGACTATGTCTCGACCAAACAAGCATCGACCCGACCTCGACCAAACATTTAACCCAATCATTGACCAATCATTGACCAAATACCAATCTCGACCAAATCTTGACCAACCATTCAACCAACTTTTTAATCATGACCTCGACCATGCATCAACCAGTCTCGACCAATTTTGACCAATCATCAATGCAGACCTCAACTAGACCTTGATCATGACATTGACCAAGACCTCAACCAAATCTCGACCAGACACTAACCAATCATCAATCATGACATCGACCAAACATTCAACCCAAACATTCAATCAAGATTTTATCAAAACATTCAACCAGTCTCGACCAGTCAACGACCATATCAACCAACTTCACATCCAATATCAATCAACACGTGACCAATTAGGAAAGAAGCAAATGTGGCAAGTCTGCTCCTAATTGATTCAGACCTTGAAACACACAAGCATGGCCCAGGGACTTATCAGAACCTGAGCCCTTTTTATGCCTTGCATCTTTGACCATTCTACTATTAGTCGAGTACTCGATCACTTGACATTTTACTTGAGCTCGTCCCTTGAGCAACTCCCTGTCATTGTCAATCCTCATTCCTTTCAATCCTATTTCCCCAACCTTTGTCAACCCTTTTTTGTCAAGCAGTAATGCTTTATCCTAATAAAAGGGAACCCTTAAACCTCTAGAGGCTCGTCCATGGCTAAACTTCAGTCAACAAAACATGTCAAAAAATGGGATACCTATCATATCAAAGGTCATAAAACTCTAAATGTAGACTGCTCCCTCAAAGGATAGCTACATAATTACTATATTTACTAGACTGCTCCCTTGAAGGACAGCTAGGCCAAAGACATATCAAAAGAATGCAAAGAAAAAATATAGACCACTCCTTCGAAGGATGGCTATGACTAACTATTGCTACAGACAACACTCTTTTTGAAGCTTCCCGCATTGATCAACTTCACATATATGACCACCAAGCAAGCGACATCCCTACGTGGAATTCCTACATCGATCAGTCCACCATCAAAAAAAAAAATGATGACTGACAAGCTATAAAGTCATGGACATGCCTATAGTCGTTCTTGGGTCACCTATAAAAGGGGCAAGGTTCTTCCTGCCACAAAAGGGTTACCCCATCCTCTCATATCACATAATCTAGCCTATCACCCCAACATACTCAAGGGATGTTGAGCTCACTTAACGTCAATTGATTCGATTACTTCTCTAACACAACACTGGTCCACGATGCAATACATGAACGGGGCTTTTGTTCTAATAACCCCTATCCATGCCATCATTTCGGTCCTTGTCAATGAAAGAGCAATGTTCCTTTCACTCCTTTTTACACTTTGGTCACATCCAATCATTTGACATTTATCCAAACCAAACCAACCTCAACATTTTCAGACCACCAACATCATCATAATCCATTTCACATAGTTTCTATGGACACCAATACACATGGAAACTATCAACCAGCCACAATTTATGTTAAGCATAAACCAATATGTGTTGAAGCATAAATAGACCTCAATTCATTTTTAGTATACATCCATCATGACTATGGAAAATTGCTAGGGATGAAAGACCCCTCAACCAATGTTACAGAATACACCATCACACCATTTGGAAAAGGCTGTAACATCATCTTATCCTCATCATTTCAACACATGACCAAACCAATCATCAACCACTTTGACTCTTCATCTGAACTACATTTGTTTGAGGCCCCTTCCAATCTGGGCTATGTAGGTAGCACTCAGATGACACGACCTCTTTTGGGGTTAGCTCGACCACCCTCGTTTGTTCATCCCTCTGATGGACAAACCTTATTTCTTCCTTTTGACCATGACTTGCCCTCGACCAAGACCAATCCATTAGCTTTGACCCTTCCTCCCTTTTAGGGGGAACTACATTGGCCTGAGGCCCTGTAACAGGGGCTATGTAAGTAGCACTCAGTGTTCTGAGGTTAGCTCGACCACATTCTTTCGTTCGCCCATTCATTTAACTAGTTATTTATCTCAGCCTCATCTCGACCAACCACTGGAGATCACACCTATCTCATCCGACCTTGACCACTTCCAAGATGACTTCACCTTGGTTGTTTTTGCATGTATGCTACCTCATAATTGGTTAGCAAAATTGTGCGCAGACTATTTTTGACCCTCACAAGTATAGGATCGCAAGCCAGTTGATCCCCACTACTTGTGACTTTTTTGTGTTTCTAGGAGCACTTCCTGAGCCCAGGATACCTAGAACACGATGACCCATTGGAGCTATAGCTTTGATTGAATAATCTAATCAGCTATGACCACATGTTGGGCCCAATTACTTCAATTTTGGCACTCCTTGACCCTTGACCTACGACAATTTGACCTGACCATCTCGTGAAGTGGTATGCATGCAATCACAACTATTGCAGCATTTACCCTCACCATTTTTCATCCACTCTTTATCAAATCAGCACCCGATTCTAGGTTCCCTTCCCTTGACTCCTACTTTAAGGGGGAATACCTTATCCCACACCTGGGGCAATCACCTCTTATTTTTGTCTTGCAGTTCACTTGAACAACCAACAAGCCAAAATCAACCTTATCCCACACTTGGGGCAATCAACTCCTATTTTTCTCTTGTAGTTCGTCCAAAACAACCAACAAGACAAAAAGGGGCAAATGTAGACACCAAAATCATGTCTACCCCTTTGTCCTTTCTCGTCCCCTTTGGTCCACTTAACCACTCCTAACCCATGTCTTATTAATTTAAAATAATTATCTTATTTTAAGTTAATAATTCTCTCTCCCTTGCCACCTCACCACCCTAGGATGCCCTTCTTTGGATTCCCTTCATCCCCCCATGACCCATTTATGACCTATTCCTCATCCTCGCACCCATTTAACGCCTCTTGACCATTTCTTACCCTGCCACTTAAACCCAACACTTGGGAAAATGGATGAAAGGATATTTTTGGCCTTTTTCCTGCCTTCCAGCCACCAACGTCAGTCAACTGTCGACCGATGTCAGCGATATTATCAGCGTCAGTTTCCTTCATAACAATTTTCTACATCTGTTATCCTCCCTTCGCCCCTGCTCTTCATCCAACTCTTGAATCTTGCAATCTAATCAATCAATCAGCTAATCTTTCTACCAGACCTCTCACTCTCTCTCTCAGGTACACACAACAAGCTTCTACACTAGCAAGCACAATAGGTATCAGGATCCCCACCTTGCAATAGTGTTCTACATCAATAATAGGTATATCAGTAACCTAGGATCCTACACTTCTTCTTCAGCAGGTAAGAGGTAAGTACTCTTCTATTATGTCATTTTCAATAGCTTAGAATGTCTCTGTAATCAACTCTCTATTCATTGCTTCTAAGCCACACTCCAGACTAGACCAAACTAGACTCAAATCCTTATCTCCCTATTTCCCTGTTGCCTCTATCTTTTGTTTGGTCCCTCTTTCAGACTATTCTTTTTGACTGCAAAGACCCCGTACAGAGCATTCAACTAGAGTCTCAGACCCAGACCCCCAGACCATTCAACTAGACCCATTCTCAGACCCATCCACAGACCAAAAACTCATCCATACCTTGTCCACAGACTATTGCCCCCACTGACATTGGCAGACTAATTGATGTCGACAGACCTTGACTAACTGATGCCTGTAGGACCACCGACGTCAGCGACTGTGACCAAGCTGACAACAACATTCAGGTAAGCATTTGCTTCCATTTCCTTTTTAGTCTTTAATCTTTTTAGTATTTTATCAGACATTACTTTTATGAATCAGTGGGTTGACATCCCTCAAGCGTTTGCTTCTGGGATCAAGCTTTTGCTTGGCAACCCACCATCTCCTCATCTAATGCCTTCTTTGTCTTAGTCTCTTTCTTTTGGAAGTGTCATCCTCCACAACCAAAGAGGAGTTCTCACGACATCTGGTTAATGGTGCGCATGACTTCATCTAGGTACATACAAGCCTTAGACCATCTCTCTTAGTTTCTTAATTCTCTCTTTGAATGTAGAAAGTGAAAATAACATAGAAACATAGAATTTGTGTGGATTTTAATGATCTAAACAAAGTGTCTCTCAAGGATCATTATCCACTCCCTTCCATGGAACATATTCTACAAATTATTTTAGGTTCTCAATATTTCTCACTTCTTGATGGTTATTCAGGTTATAATCAAATATTGGTAAATGAAGGGGATTAATTCAAGATAACATTCACCACCAAGTGGGGGACCTTTTCCTATAATAAGATTCCATTTGGTTTATCCAATGCTGGAGATACATTTCAAAGGGCAATAGACATGGCTTCTAAATGTTTGATCAATAAGTTTTTTCTTGTTTACCTTGATGATATAACTATTTTTCAAAGGATGTTGTTGATCATATGGGACATCTAAGGCAAGTTTTTGAGAAGTGTAGAGGGTATGTCATGCCCCTCAATCTAAATAAGTGCATCTTCACTATCCTTGAAGATAAGCTTTTGGGTCATGTTGTTCCACAAAAAGGCTTATCTATTGACCCCGAAAGGATTGAAGCTATTGTAGGCTTGTCTTTGCCTCAGTACAAGAAAGGGATAAAAATTTTCCTATGAAAAATAAACTTTGTAAGGACGTTTATCCCAAACTTTTCAACTGTGGTTAAGCCTATCACAACTATGCTATAAAAACCAAGTTTTTACTTAGACAAAGGAAGGTAAAGGCAACTTTGAGGCAATCAAGTAAGCAATTATAGCATCTCCCACTCTCTTAAATATAAACTTTGCTAAATATTTTATTCTTTATAATTTTTCTAACCTTGACACAATCTTAGCTATGCTTATGTAAAATAATGATGAAGATGTTGAGTAGCAAATTGCTTTCTTTAGCCAAGGCTTAGAAGACTATGAAGTGAGATATTATTTTATTAATAAGCAATCTTTAACCATCATTAGACTATTGAAAAAGTTCAAGCATATGGTTTCTAACAATAAGATCCATGTCATGGTCTCCCATCCCAACACCAAGGAGTTTCTCCTAAGCAGATATCTTAATGAGAAGAGAGCTAGATGGATCATGAAGGTGATGTAATAGGACATTGGCATCAAGATAACCAACTTGGTAAGGGGAAGAGGTTTATGTGAGAACTTAGCATCCAAATTTGAAGAGCCAAAAGAGAAAGCCTTGGTAAATCAAGTTCAAGACTAGCTAGCTGATCAAATGTAAAATCAAAGTTGGACATAAGACATCATTAGTTTTCTTTAAAATGGTGAGTGTTCCAATGGCTTGAATAAATATCAAAGAAGGTATTTTAGGCTGCAATCTATTCCTTATTGTCTTGTGGATGGCATTCTCTTTAATAAGGATGTGATAAATGTGTTACTAAGATGCATTAACAATGACTGATTTGATATGCTAGTAGAAAAGTTCCATAATAGTGCAGATGGTGGTCACTTCTCTCCTAGAACAACAACTAAAAAAATAATGAGAGCTAGTTACTATTGGCCTAGTCTTTTTAAGGACTAGTATCATTGGGCTAAGGTTTGTCCTCAATGTGCTTTCTTTGATGGCAAACAAAAGCTTTCTTTTCTTCCATTTAATCCTATCCAAGTGGAGTAGCCTTTCATGTAATGGGGCCTTGACTTCACTAGCATGATCAAACCTCCATCAAGTGCTAGATAGAAATGGATATTGACTGCTATAGACTACTTCATAAGATGGGTAGAGGTTGTTGCTTTGAAGGAAGTAAATGAAAATACCATCTTAGAGTTCTATGATAGTATTATAACAAGGTTTAGAGCTCCTCATGTCATCATCTTAGCTAATGCACTTGATTTTATAAGTGCTAAAACTTTTGATTGGGTAACAAAGATTGGAGTTCATTTGAGTACCTCATCCAACTACTACCCTCAAATTAATGGATTGGCTGAGTCTACCAATAAGAACCTCATTAATATCATAAAGAGGACATTAGAAACTAATCAAAGAACATGGCATAACAAGCTAAATATAGCCTTATGGGTAGACATAATCAATCCCAAGAACTCAATTGGTAATTCTCCCTTTGTACTTATCTATGAGAGAGAAGCTAGGTTGTCTATGGCTCATTTTCTATGTTTGGTCACTTGCTTTGTTGCTTGACTTTTCTGAAGGGTACTTTGTTGTCCAAGTGACCCTTAGAAAAAGTTTTGAAGGGCACTTTGTCACCCAAATGTCCCTTCAAACTTTTCCGAAGGGCACTTTTGCCCATTTTCTCCAAGGATACTCTTCAATATTTTTATCAAAGGGCCCTTTGCCTTTAGAAATGCCCTTTGGAAAAAATTTGAAGGGGCATTTTCTTTGGGAATGCCCATTGGAATTTTTCAAAGGGACCTTGTGCCTTTACCAAGTGTCCTTCGAAAAAAGTCCCTGAAGAAACTAGTCATTGCCTTGAAGCCAAAATTCTTGAAGGAATTCCTTCAAATAAATTGTCTAAATGAATTACTTTGGGAAAATTGCTTGAATAGTAAGCTCAATCCAAATGGATCCCCATGATGTTTTATAGGATATCAAATTTGATACAACCAATTAGCCATTGGGATTCAAAGACATGACATGTTGTAGGATGTCAAATTTGATTTAGCTAATTAGTTGTTAGGATTCAAAGACATGACATGTCATAGGATGTCAAATTTAGGTTGGCCAACTAGCCATTGAGGTGGAACTTGGTGACATGCTATAGGACATCAAATTTCATGCCCAAAGTCTTCAAGCAAAAAGTGAAGTCACTGAGAAAAGTTGATTGATTTTGTAGTGCAAATCGGGTTTCCCAACATGCTTGACTTATGACTTTTATAAGTAGAAGCAATCAAAGAACTTGAAGGAGTAAGTAAGGAGTAAATCCATTTAAAAAACCTAAAAGGGTCTTAAGCAAAGAAAAATCAAGTTTTCAAAAGAGCTTTGCTTATGAATTTTATAAGTAGAAGTAATCAAAAAACCTAAAAGAGCAAAGATAGTGGAAATCGAGTTACCCAACATGCTTGACTTATAGGTTTTATAAGTAAAGCCATTCAAAAGGCCCAAATGGGTCTACAGTGCAAAGCACAGAAGATTTTAGGAAGAATCTAAGCTTTGTAATAGTGATCCAAGCCATTTCTTATGGACGGCCATCTCACTATTGGGTTTTTAGTGATCCTGGTCATTTCAAGAGGGTGAATCAAAGAGAAGGACAAACTCCAATTGAATGAGAGAACAACTAGAATCAATTTCACCAAGATGGTAATTGCAAAAAAATTTAAAAACTTATATTTTGGCACCCAAGATATCTCTCTTCTCTCCCTATTATTATATAAATAGGACCCTTTAAATCTTTTTTTATCATCCACAGATAGTATGGTGAAGCCCTACTGGAGTGTTCTACCATTTTCTTGTATTTGAGCAAAGAATCATAAGTCTATTTTATTTTTAAGTTCTAGGAATTTTCCTAGGCATACAAGACACATAGAGTGATTTAAAGTGATGTTTTATCCTTTTATTCTCTATTCTTCATGCTTTTGAGCAAAGTGTTGATCCAACAGGTCATGCAGAGTGCATTCTAGTTATATGATATTTTGCACATGTGTAACCCTTTTCTAGACTATACAAGTTGTCTTTCCAGTTACTTACCTTGTGTGATTTCATTCATTTTATTTCTACATTAAAATACTTATGTTGGAATCTTCTAGAGCTTGAGGTATAGACTATATTCTATTGTATTGTGCATAACTATAGGTCATTCATGTGGATACTAATTTTTGGTGTATCACCATTTTATACTAGGCTTTTCATTTATGCAAACTTTTGACTCTTTTCACTCATACAAATTGGTTCAATAGTTTTATTACGCAAAAATCTAATACAGGGAGCTATCCCATTAAACCTAGAGGTTCATTTCCACTTATAGGCACACCCACAGGCCTAGAAATGTCTCAATGTTGCCCAAATTTTGAGGAGGCCTAAACAAACCTCTTCTAGGGTGAAATATATGGAGACAATAGGTACCACTCAAGGGATGAATTAATAGAATCTTGTCTATCAAAAGGAAACTCCTCAAAAAGTGGGAAATGATCAAGAGACAACTCTGTAGAGATTGGCTTGTCAAGGAGATGAGTCTCTTTAAAAATAGGTCACATATGAATAGGTGATTCATCATAGGTTGACTCATCATAAATGGATGTTTGAACAATAACATTAGGGTTTTGGTCCACAATTGGTTACAAAATATCAACTTTGAACACATTATGGTCCTCATAAGATGCCTCTTGAAGAGGTAATGGTTCATTTTTTTACTTAAATATAGGCATAGAATTTCTAAAATGGGAAACATTTGGTTTAGTTGGAACAATGGTTTGTGGTTCAATAATGGGCTCTCCAAAAATTAAACTATTGAATAAGGGGTAAAAAATAATTGGTTCATCAAATGAAGGTTATTCAATAATAGATTCAATAGACAAAGGTGATGGGCCTATAATGGTAATGGCTGGATGCTTAATAGCTTGGTTTCTCACACAAACCAAAGGAAGAGGTCCTAAAATGGAAACCTTAATGCATTATGAAGATTGATCGCTTGCACAAGCCAAAGGAGAATAGCCCAAAATAGTCACCTTCACATGTTATGGAGATTTATTCCTCACACAAACTAAAGGAGGGTATCCTATAATGGTAACCTTTGTATGTTGTATAGCTTGATCACTTGCACAAGCTGAAGGAGGAGGGTATCATAAAATAGTGACCTTTGGGTGTGTTTTGTAAATTGAAGGGGAAGGATGAGGATGACGTACAACAATCAGCATGGATTGGAATGGTTTTCATCAAATAGGCCCAAAGAGGGTTACATCCTCAAAAAATATGTAATGCTCATGTCTACCATGACAATGATCTACCTTGAAACTAGGAGCACAATAGACCCCATTATGAGTGTACCTTTGAGTCATGTCTAGAAGATTTTTCTATACGTTTGGCAAGATTTGGACTATATTTTTTAAACTTAAACAAGATATGGGTTTTGATCTTTATTATAAACAAATGACTAAGTTACTAAAGAGACTTTTAAAGGAGGGTGGCTTAGAACCACACATAATTAGAAGAATGTGTTCATGAAATTAGCCAACCTTTAGGTGAAGTTAAAATCATAGAAATTAGAAAAGGTTATAATAAATCAAAAATCCTAGAGTGTCATTAGTACACTAAAATGTAAATTTTTTGAGACAATTCAATACCACAAAAGATAGTTCAACTTTGATGAGTTACTACTAAAAAAATATAAGAAAGCCCTTTAGATTAGGAAGGAGATAATGTAAACCTAGAAACTCATGATGTGGAAACATGTAAGAATTCCTAAGTATAAATATAAAACCAAACGAGCAGCACAACACCACCACATGGTAATAGGAATGGTAGTATAAAATGTGTTCTATGACTTAAAACATGAGTGATACACAATATGACTTGAGTCCACCAAAGATGATAATGTGATGATGAGTCTATAAATGGCCCTTAATTCAAATGGAAAATTGAACCCAAATTATCACATCAACCTTTAAAACTTATAAAATTCCAATTTTAAATTTAATTATCAATGAAGGAATTAAAAGAAATTGGAAAGTGATCTAGACTCCAATGGGTAGCATAATTATGCCAGTTAGAAGATATGACACAATGTTTAAGATGACAAATTTTGAACAAGGAAAAGATTAGTTTTCACTTGGATGGCATAACACCTCCTTGTTTAGTAAATTGGTGGATAATGTGTTTGGTTTGTGACATTTTTTTTACCAAGCATGTTTTGACCCAAAACAAGACCAATTAATCTAAGATAAATACAAATCAAATGACTAATCATCTTAAGCCCTAAATTAATAAGTATGGCAAAGTGGGGTTAACTAAACTTGAAAATTTTTGAACATTTCTAGATGGATCCCATGCACAATACTTTCAAGTCAAAATTCAAGAGAAGAAACATGCCAATTGGGTTCGTGTCATATGACTTATTGTAAAAAGGTCTTGCCCTTTTTATAACCACTACATCTATTGCTTTCTCAATGTAGTTTGTAGTCTAACATGATCATACGTCCTAGGCTTAGCCCTAGTGATTAGAGATGGTCTAATCACTCAAACTATCATCCCAATGGGGTGATCCCAATTTATATACCCCACATAGAAAGGGGTTGAAGACAATACCAGGAGATGAATTCCCAGGTCAAGTTTTCTTTATAAAACTTATGGGAGGTGATGAAATCCCCTCACAAACTAAGATTTAAAAATAAATGACAAGTAAAAGAGATTTAAGTTTGTTTCTAGATCACCCAAGCCATGCGGATCATGGGGAGAGCCTTGACAAAATCTCTTTTATGCCTTTAACTAAGGCACTTTGTAATAAAGATTATGCTTATGATCCCATAAGTTCCCTAAAGGGGATAAGTGGGAGAGCACACAAGCACAATATTTCTTTTTACTAATCAATTCTAACAAAATAATGATCTATTGAAGACAAACTTTGAAATTTGTTCAATTTTAAAGCACTTAAATAAAAAAGTTTAGTGATATTCTTTGGCCCCTTAGCCTTAAGTTGTAAAATTGGAAGAAACAACCACAAAAACTATTCAATAAAACACATTAAATTTTTTGTTAAGCACCAAATGAAAGATTTTTTAATTCTTTTTAAACATACCAAAATAAGATTAAAAATACCTAAGCAAATATGAATTGGTACTTTTCAAATAGGCCTTACATAAGAAGTTAGATAACCTCCTTTAGCTTTGAAGCTCTTTAAAATTTGAGGCAAGTAACTTTGAAAAGTAAACACCTATCAACTCAAAGGCAAAAACTCAAGAATCAAACACATTAGATTAGACTTGGTTAGAAACTTGATTTTGTTAAAAAACTATGTAACTTGGAGGTAAACTGATAATTTATTCTAATAATCTAGGAGAAAACATGTGGTTTTATAAAAATCACCAAAAATGAAGTCTGTATGACCCCAAACCAAGCTCTAAAAGATGGATTATTAGCTTGCTAGCCTATATAGTGATCATCGATGGTTCTAGGATGCACATAGTGATCATTGTTGGTTATATATGATAGTCAAAAGCTAGTTCATGACCATATTTGATTACTAAAATATTGTTGATGGTCTCTATGTAAACTCGTGAAGATGAAATATAACCAAAGTTAGAAAATCAAATTTAAGAAGTTTCAAGCATTAAATTCTTAATTTAATACTTGTATATTTATCTGCTTGGTATATAGGATGCATTAGGTCCCACTGGGTATGTGAAAATGTAGAGTGGATTGAAAGAAATGATTAGTTAAGCATTAATCCAAGAAATCAAATAAAAATGAATAGAGAGCTAATTAAATCAAGACAATCTATTCATGTGGGGTTATGATAATAACTATATGATACAAATGAAAGAAAGTAAACCATTACCTTCCCAAGTGACTGCATTACTCAAAATAATCTCAAAAACATGTTCTCTCCTTGATCAATCATTCTTGTCTTCATCAACAATGGTGGAAAAACTCCTCCAATGTCTCAAGAACACTCCATAAAACCTAGGCTGATGATATTGAAATTATCTAATTGCCTATAAAATGAAGCTAATCCAAATATGAATGATATAATAATAAAAACACAAATGAGTTGTGAAAAGATTTTAGAATTATATAATCACAATAATTGAGCTTAAAAATGATGTTCATGGCCTCTTTATTTATAGATTTTCCAATTTGATCAGGGTCAACGATGACCATCCATCTCAAGATTGATATGTGTGGCTATGAATTAATATAATATTTAGAATTAAATCCATAAATATCTTCATCATGATTTAGGAATAATGGGAATTAATGAGGCATAAAAGGCATTAAAGAAGTATGGGAGACCCATAATCCTGATATTTTATGTATTTATGGCTTATGGATGCCACCCCATAGATGATGCAACTAGGTGATGTAGATATTGCAAATAAATTTCTAAAAATAAATATTCAATAACCTCTATGTAAAATCCACTTAAGTTATTTATTGGGATTAATTATCCTTAAACAAGATTAATCAATATTTGTGCAATTATTTGGAAATTAGACCTCAATTAATCAAAATGGTCAAAAAGTCATATTAATGGGTCATAATTTAACTCAAGAGAAATTGGAGGATAATGTTAGATGCATTATAACCATATTACCATTTAGGGCATTACCAAAAAAAAATAACAAAGGTACGTGACATGTACTAATGAATTATAATAAAAGAGTGATCTAGAGCATAACAAGGCAATTTTGACTTGAAATGAATTGATCAAAGTTAAGAATCACATAAAATGCATTACTACATTTAGGGATACTTTAGCCTAAATTGACGCTTGTAAATAACAAGTTTGAAACATTTAGGGTGTTTTAGTGATTTTGACCTAAAATGTGCATTTAAGTGCAATTCAAGTAAGATTGATAATTTCAACATAAATGGTGTTAGGAATTGGATGTTTATAAGGGGTCTCATGTGAACCCATTCACTCCTTTAGCTCTCCCTCGAGCAAAAACAAAGAAACACGACCCCTTTAAAATACATGAATCCAATCCTTATGTTCTTTTTGACCTCTTTGAATGATCATAGTCAACTTAACTCACCTCTATGTATTGACCTTATGCACATAGTCACCTTGAATGAACTATAGACACTCAAAAACTACACAGTCTTAGATGTCAAAAACTCCTTGAACCCCTACCCATATCTAAATATAGTTGACCACCTAGTTGACTTAGCCCATTTATTAATTCACTAACTTTTTAAGTCACCTCCTTTTAACTTACTTTCACCCATTCTCCTCTAGAACCTCGACCATGGACAGTCAGCCTAACCATCAATGGTTATCTTGACCATCGATGGCCAGGTATTTAAGCTTGATTTAAAGCTTTAAATCATTACCATATATATGAGATAGTCATGGATACCTTTATCAACTTCCCTTGTATGAGGCCAGCTTACTTTAAAGCATCGTAATTAGACACTTTTTGCTCTATCCATTTAACAACTTCCTCCTACACATTTAGTAACTTAATCTTATAAATGGAGAAAAGTAGGAGGATAGATGTATCTATAAATCCATCAATATTAATTTAATCTATCTTTCATATAGGTTCCCAACATCCCTTCAACAAGAAAGAAGCATCAATGGAGACCTAAACCTCTAACAAAATCACTTTTGAAGGCCAAAGTATTGTCACTCTGGTCAAATTACTTCAGCCTTCCATAATTAAGTTATAGTTATATCATGTTTATTTTCTTTGATATATTTATAACATATTTTCCCTATCCATACCTATATTTATCTTATTTCCCATCCTTCAGATCCATAACATTCCTTTATTTGACCAATTACCCAATCTACCATTATTCTTTGAACATTTCTAGATTTTTGTAGGTAACTGCCAATGGTTAGCCTAACCATCGATAGTCACCTCAACCGTCAATGGTCACCCAAACACCAAAGGTTAACCTAACCATCAATAGTTCACCTAACCATCAATGGTTACTTTGGTAGAAAATAACAAGTTATTTTCACCCCTTGACCCCAACCAAACCCTATTTTCTATGTTTTTACTTGTTCACAAAGACTTTTCTAATTTTTTAAACCTAACCCTAACTATATTAGCATGAGTATTGACCAAATTTTTTCTATAATTAGTTGTTTTCTCTAATAATTAATTCATTTTCATCTCATTTTATCTACATTTACTTTCTAGTTATTGAATGATAGTTTCCTTTCTTTTTATTTATATAAACTTAATTGTTATAAACAGTGGATTGATAGCCTCCTAATAAGCATATTCTTCTTGGATCTAGCTCATGCTAGGAATTACACTCAACCATCCATCTAACAACCCCTTTTCTAGTTTCTTTTTTATCTACAAGTTATTCCTTCCAATTGAAAGAGGAGTTCTCATAATTGTTTGGATCACATACACATTTTTATTAGGTATTTCTATACACACCCTATTACTAATTTCATTACTTACTTCCAAATTAAGAAATGAGTGGAAATTAATCTGAAACATTTTTGCATGTCTGATAGGACCTAACATCCCTTTCTCTTCCTTTATTATATGCTCATTTAATGAAATCTAAATTTTTGTTTTGGGCTTAAAATAAACCTTTTGTATACATTGATTGCTTTCTTGTTTGAGTTCATCTAATAACTTAAAGTCAAAGTAATTAATCATAGTTTTCACTCTTATTATCACACACTTATCCAAAGCATCTAAACAATCAACACATCAAAACATACTTGAGACAAGGCCCAACTAGGATTTCATCACCTAGTAATAAACCTTACCTTTTTTCAACAATCCTACTTGGAGGTCATTACCAAGGAGAGAACCAAATTAACTCTTTGGTTGAGTATGAACTCTAAAATTTGATATATTTTAGCCAAGCACCTAACACCCATATCACTTTGGTGTGTGAAGTGAATGAGTAGGCCCCAATACCAAGCCATGTATTGAAGTTTAGCACAAATTTCTCTTTTTAGCACCTAAACATACCCTGAAACTTACCTTAGATTTCATATTTAATACTTGATCTACAAAACAAATTTCCTCTTCACACTCTCTAAGGCATAAGCCAAGAATGATTTAAAAATAACCGTAAGTTGTTAAATATAATTTAGTGTATGATTGATTTTTGTGAGTGCTTTTCTTTTGCTTGTTCTTTGTTTGAGGTGTGAGTTTCATAATTTTATCCCTTATTTCCTCTCATGATATTTACTAGATAGCAGTTGAGGAATCAAACCAACCAAAAACCACCTTCTTCTTCTTCCTCCATGGAGTATACCTCTGATGCTAAGGGTTCCCCTCATTTTTCTCCCCTGCCTATCAAGTTTTATATTGTTGTTGAGGGTGATGTAGATTTTGCTACCTTCTTCGATAACAACCCCATGGCTCTTTAGTATTACCTTAAAACCTTATCTTATCATACGTCTCTTGCTTTGGTTCCTTTTGTAGATCCTTCTTATGGTATGCCTCCCCATCTTTTGGTGGGTACCACCTCAACCCAACCCATGATTACCCAAGCCCCTTCTTCCTCTAATATCCCATCTAACACCACTCCCCAAACTCCATCCAACATCCCAACCAACAACCAAATACCTACTACCCCAACTAATACCTCCAACATTAGATCAACTTTGCATCTCTTTACCTATACTCTTTTTGTTGTGGGAGTTTCTTTTACCCCTATTTCCACCATTCCCCTTGGTTCAACCAATCCACAAATTTTAACCTCACTTCAAAAATTAGTACTTCCCATACCTCAAACACTTCCACCTATTATTAATAGAGTTACCACCCACCGACAACCAACTATCACTTCCATACCCCCAACCCAATCTATGTCCATTCCACCATCCACCAACCTAAACATACATCTAACCCAACCCATATCAGCCCCCTAACAAGTACCCATAACATCTTACCCATATGTTTCCAACCCACAAGGATACATAACACCTTCCACCCAATTGTTTGTACCAATCAACCCTTATGTGGCACCATCCCAACCTATTATTACCACTTACCAATACATGGCTTCTTCAGCACCTTCTACCACTTATCCATACATTTTTCCCCCTAACCTCAATAAAATTTACCACCTAATTATGCAGCATCACAACCTCAAATATATTTGATCAAGATGTTAATCGATAAAATGACCAACATGGAGTCATCTATCTCTAGGTCCCATAACCTTTTATCCTATGATCAAATCTATAATGAACCCATCCATCTATCCCTATCCATACTTATCCTCCTCAATGGTAATTACGTAAGTTTTCCAAGTTCCAAGGTAAGGAGGATCCCCAATAACATTTGAGAGCATTTTTTCATTCTTGTTATTTGATCACAAATGAAAATGCTCTCCTCGTTCATACCTTCCACATGTCTTTATCTGGACCCACCTTGGATTGGTATAGTTCCCTTACCAAGCACTCCATCATTTAAATCTCCCAACTTGCCCAAATATGTTTAGAACACTTTTTGATAAATATAAATAAAAAGGTTTCTATTACCAACCTCTATTCTATTAGGCAATTTGATGATGAATCAATTGTTGACTTTGTATCTCAATGGAGAGGTCTCATCAACTAACTTTCTTTTCTATTACTTGAACCTAAGTTGATTAAGATCTTCTCTTGGGGTTGTACCAAAAATATTACCCCCACTCTTCAAGTTTAAAATTTTAGAACTTTCTATGAGGAATTCACCATGGCACTTAAACTTGAAAACCAAGCCATTGACGAAGAGAAATTGAAACTATGAAACAAGAATTCTAGCTTTAAATCCTATGACCCTCCCTCCACCAAAACCACTAACAAATCCAACTATCCCAATACCAAGGTAAATGCATATGCAAAATTAGTTTCCCTTAAAAATTTTCCACCACCAATTTTCAATGAACCCCATCAAACCAATTCTCCCAACCCTTCCTACCAACAAAACCAAAACCAAAACCAAGCTCCTCCAAAACAATTACTCCCATTGGGGGAGTTTTATGCTTCAGTTTTAGAGAAATTTCTCAAATCTAACCTCATAAAACTTCCACATATTAAACCACCCAAATAATCTGATGCTTCTCGACCCATGTCTAGTTGGTACAATGAGAATGACTACTGTGCCTTTTATCAAGTTATTAGACATGACATCAACATATGAAATACCTTCAAAAGTTTAGTCTAAAGCTTAATCAATAGTGGAGAACTTGCATTTGATAATCACAAATCACATTCTAATCAATCCTTTGACATATTACACAAGCCTTTTCCCAATCATGCCCCTTCTACCCATCACCATGACAACAAACCTGAGTCATCTCACTCTCATGAGGCACATATAGTCAATGTTATTATTAGTGATCCTGCTATTGAGGAAACCACTATCAAAACTACCTTACCTTCCATTTCACTCATATAATTAATGGACTCACCTTCAATTCCTTTATATACCCAAACAAAGGAATCAACTACCCCTTTCTCTTCACTTTATGAAACCTTAGCTCAATATACCTCTCCTTTGATGGAAACACCAAAGGAGAAAACCTTTGTTTTAACTATTTCCTATTATTATAATCTACCCATTGAAGTGGTATAACCACCCTCCACTCCTTTGGGAACCAAAATAAAGGAAGAAACCATGGTCATTTCTTCACTTGAGGACACCACACCTATCTCCCCCATCATAGAACCATCCATTCCCTCTTTGGAAACCATCCCACAAGAGAAGGTTACCTCATCCACCTAGCCACCAATTTTGGAACTTTCCATCAAATACAAAGATGAAAGAACCATTCCTTCTTTTCCACCTAAGGGATTAATTTTTGAAACCAATGACCAAAGAACTAAGCCCATTTACAAGCCTTTTTTTAGACTAGTCCAAAGTTTAGAGTTTACTTTTTAACCTAACTTTGATAGAGCCACCTTTTGGCATTGTTTTGGTCTCCCTTAAAAAAAAATATGAATCATCAACTTCCCTTTAATCCACCCTTAAACCCATTATTACCTCCCCATTGAATACATCTTCTTCTATAGCCATAAACAAACCACCCCAGCCACCTCCATCTAACATTTCCAAATCACCTTATGCCTCCCGTACTAAACCTATCAAGAATCTAGGAATTCTTCCTACACCTATCTATACTCACCCTTCTTTGAATTTGGACTTAAATCCATATATTCCACCAAAGAAACCCCCAACCAAACCAATTAAGAAGCTATAATTACCCAAACCACAACCTCAAATAAGACCCATACCACCTCCTTCCCACTTACCTTATATTTTAGGACCCCATCCTCTTACCATCTTAATTATCTATTCTTATTCTAGTAAACCATCCCCCTTTCCTCTATTTACACCTACCACTACAAAATCATCTAGTCCTCCTTCATTCTTAACTAGCCTATCTACCTCTACTTTCCCATCTATATCTAACCCCTCATCATCTAAATCTTCAACCTTAAAATCATTTACCTAAAAATCAACCATAACTAAGCAATCCCAACCACCAACTAAAACCATTCCACCACATACAACTTCTAAGGTGAAAATTATTTGTAAAAAGGCTCCCATCCCTAAAACTCTAAACCCATTACCTCCAACACCTTTTCATGAATCTTACTCAACTATCCTACAAAGGTTGTTGAAAACTTCTTCCATTAGCTTACCACCTATCAAACCATTTTACCCTTATAATACCAAACCCTCTTGGTTCAATGATAACTTGATTTGTGCATACCTTTGGGTACCAAGACATGATATGGAGAACTAAAAATCTCTCCAAGCACTCATTAATAGCCTATGTGATGAGGATGATATGTTATTAGATGAACATCTCTTACCTCCATTATCAATCCAACCATCAACTCAACCTATCCACAATTTACCTACTTCCCCACTCTCACCTAATAATGAGAAGGAACCAAAGCAACCACCAAACATGGTAAGTCCCCCATCCACACTATTCATATGGTTACTTGATCTCAAACCTAATATAATGATAAGGGAAAAGCCAAAGACTTCATTCTTTGGACATAACCTTCAACCCCTTAGCCTTCTAACCAAACCCAAACACTTACACCTTCACCTATGCAACCACCAAAGCCCAAAGTATCCATTTTGGGACCCTTTCCCTCCAACCCATCTAAATCCATCTAGTGTATCATGTTGAAACAACTTCATTAGACATTAGTGAAAATAAAACTTTATAAATTGATCAATACCTCAACCCACCATCATCAGGCATTGATGAAGGATTTACAATCTATAGAGGTTAAACCAGATGATCCTCAACCTTTTACACCCTTTGTTGTATCCCTCTAAATTTTTACCCTCATTACCTTTTAGGATTCTAAAATACTTCATATTCATCTTAAAGATTTTGATCCTCCCCTTTTTAATACCACACACATCAATTAAAACTAAAATAAAAGGGTGATGATTGATGGAGGAGATAACATCAATATCATCTCCTCCCATGCTTATAACCAACTTTAGTTGCCCAAGAACATCATGTTAAAGAGCACAGTGGTCTTTCACTCCTTCAATGATAACATGGCCACTACCTTAGGGACCATGGTCCTCCATATCCACTTGGGACCTCATACCATTACCAAATTATTTTATATTATAGAGGGTAATTTCTAATACAACATGTTACTTGGATGTCCTTGGTTCCATTCTATGAGTTGTGTCCCTTATACCTTACATTGATGTGTCAAATTTGACAATGAAGGCCAATTTATTACCATCAAAGATAACCCTAGTCCTTTTGCCTCTTACAATATGACATATAATCCTAATGGTGTTCTTATTCCTCATTCATCCACCTCACCATCAACTACTAACAACACTACCTTACCCCTAGCTAAAACCCATAACACTCCTACCCATAATAGTGATGAAGCTTCCACTAGCTTATCAATCCTTTCTTCCCACATTCTAATGTCTCTCACTTGGGGAGTATCATATTTTATCCTTCGATGCTTTCCCTACCCTACAAGAGTATGGTAACATCAAACATGACCCTTCCTACAATCCTAACATCAGAACCATTGTCCCTTTTAGGCTCCCCAACAACCAAATAAATTTCATGTATGGGGGAATCAACTATCCACTTCTTGATCCTACTACCACTCCTCATATCTAACCATTCACATCTGACTTATATTATCTCAACAAACCAAAATTTACCAAAGCATATGTTTACCAGTGTGGTTGGAAGGGGTTTGGTCTTGGCCTTTATGAATAGGGAACTCACGAGTTACCAATAATTAAAATTAAAAAACCTCACGAGTTATTTGGCCTTGGGTTCATACTACCAAAAGAACCCACCTCATCCAAACCCTTTGTTACCATCGATGAGGATGTTCCATCTTCACCAACCCCATCTCCCTCAGAATTTAAAGATCTCAATATCATCCCATCTAATTATTTTTTAACCAATGTCATTAGTTTGGTCCCCCTAACATATCAAAAGGATGGTCAAATTAAAAACCTTTCTCTCATCCATCCCAAAATAATAGAGTGAGATTCACCTACCATCAACACCATCAAAAATTAGAATGATGATTCCATTGTCACATACCTTGATGTGAAGGATTCTTCTATTCATAAATCCCTTCCTTCTGAGAACCAAACCATGCTGAATGAATTGACTATCGATGTCAACATGGATACTCAAGATAATCCCCATATCATCAAGATCAACCAATCCTTAAATTCCATTGAGCAATAAGATTACCCTTCTTTCTTGTGTGATCATAGCATAAAATTTGATTGGTCCTATCAAAATATGCCTAGAATTGACCCTTCTATTTCCATCTACAACATTAACTCCTATCCTGAGGTTAAGCTAGTGTAGCAAAAGCTTCATAGGATGCATCTTTGCATATCCCTTCTTGTCAAAGAAGATCTTTAGTATCTCTTATCCATTGACTTCATTCAACCCATTGACTATCCAAAATGGGTTTCTAACATCATTCCCATCACCAAACCCATAAGGTAACTTTGCCTTTACATTGAATTTCGTGACCTCAATCTCTCTTACCCAAAGGATGACTTTCCTTTATTGAACATCAACCAACTTGTTGATCTTATAGTTGGTCATGAAATTTTCTCTCATGGATGGTTTTTCAAGATATAATCAGATATTAATTTCCCCCAAAGATCAACATAAAACTTTGTTTATCACCCTATAGAGAACCTTTTGATATAGGGTCATGCCCTTTGGTCTAAAAAATGCTAGAGCAACCTATTAGCATGCCATGACCTACATTTTTTAGGATCTTATCCAAAAATTTTTAGAGGACTATATGGATGATCTCCTTGGAAAATCCAAACATTACAAGGATCACTTATCCATTCTCAAAATCAACTTTTATTAACTAATCCATTATTATGTTTGGCTCAACCCCAAGAAATGTATTTTGGGGTCTTATCAAGAAAGCTTCTAGGTTTTATCATCTCTCTTCAAGGAATTGAAATATACCCCACAAAAGTTAGAGAAATCTTGGAGATGCCTCCTCCTAAAAACCTTAAGCAACTTTGCAGCCTATAGGGGAATCTCTAATCCATCTATCACTTCATCTCCTAGTTATCAGATAGATGTCAACGCTTTCACATCTCCTAAAGAAGGACACCTCTTTTAAGTGCACCCAATACTATCAACAAACCTTTGATTCAATCAAGGATTACCTTCTCTCTCCACCCATTATTATTCCTCCTAAAGAAGACTAGCCCTTCTACATTTACATATCCACCATAGACCATTACTTAGGGGTAATGCTCCCTCATCGGGATGAACAGATCAAAGAGCAAGCCATCTACTACATTAGCCACACACTTATGGAATATGAGACTTAGTATACTCATCCTAAGAAACTTTGCCTCACCTTAGTATTTATGGCCTCCAAACTTTGTCACTACCTTCTTAGTCATAAAACCTATGTTATCACTAATACCAAGCCACTAAGTACATGCACTCTAAACCATACCAAAACTAACGTATGGATAAGTGGCTCATGCTTCTAGATAAATTTGATCTTGAGTTCATTCAACAAAATTCCATTAAAGGGAAAGTCATCACCACCCAATTGGCCAAAGATCCTATACTTGACAACCAACCACTTCCTACTTTTCTAGATGAGTCTATCACAACTCTTTCCCAGGAATAACCAACCTACCAAATGACCATGTTTTTTTATGGCTCTAAATTCCAATGTGGAGGGCGTTCTAGAGTTATTCTCCTTCCCCTTGATGGTGAACCTCTTCCACTTTCCTTTAAATTTGACTTTGAATGCACCATCAAGGTGGTTGAGTATGAATCCCTAGTCATAGGTCTCCAAACTACGTTAGCTTTGGGAGTCAAAATAATCAATGTATTTGGTGACTTCCAGTTGGTCATCCATTAGGTCAATAGATCCTACCAATATAAAAACTATGTCCCATTGAAGTATAAAAAACACATATATTTACTCTTTACATCATTTGATCATTACCTTATACAGTCAGTTCTTTGATCTACCAACAAATTCACAAACATGATGGCTTCCCTTGCTTCCCAAATCCCATCTCACCCTACCAAATTTAAACTATTTATCACCATCTATTAGTTTATCAGACCATATATTAATTCTGACCTTCATACCATTTTTAATGTGGAAGCATCTCCTTTTGACATTTGGTACAACCAAACTTTTAACTACCTTAACCTTAGCATTATTCCTCCCAACCTTTCAAAGAATACTCAAAGAGATTTTATTCAGTGTACCTTTTATTACACCATACTAGGGGAAATCCTTTATAAGCATGGCTTCAATGGCTTCTTTCTCCATTTTCTTTATAGTCATGAAGCTTCCCATGTATCAAGGAAACACATGATGGAATATGTGGGGGACATTTTATTGGCCTAGCCATCACTAAACGTATCCTTCACCTTGGCTACTATTGACCCACCCTCAATCAAGATTGTTGTGATTATGTAAAGAAATGTTTCAAATGTTAGCAACATGCTAACTTGTATCATACACTATTTCATGGCCTTCGAGTATCCAAATACTATTGGCCCTTCTCATAATGAGGTCTCAATCTAATTAGGGAAATCAACCCTCATTATTCATTAAACACCAATATATCATTACCACCACTGAATATTTCACCAAATGGGTAGAATTCATCCCTCTTATCTCAACCAAAGATGAAAAGATTGTTTATTTCATCACTCACCACATCATCTACTGCTTCGATGTTCCCTATAAGATCATCACTAACAATGGGAAATATTTTAAGAATAAGCAAGTCCAATGTATTTGTGACACTTTTGGCATCAATTTTAGCTTTTCCTCACCTTATTGTCCATAAGCAAATGGATAGGCAGAAGCCTCTAAAAAATCATCAATAAAATGTTAACCAAGATAGTAAGTGCTTTAGGTTGGGATTGGTGCTTACACATCCCTTTCACTTTATGGGCCTATCACACTAGCATTTTAACCTCTATCGATGCTATCCATTTATCTCTCATCTTTGGCATAGAGTTAGTCTTGCCTCTCAAAGTATATATCCCTTCTCTTTGCATATCTTTTCATGAGATCCTTTATGAGAGCGATTATCATCAAGAATGGCTCACTCGACTTGAACTCCTTGATGACCATCACCTTACTATGAATAATCATCTTTGTGTCTATCAAAAATGAATCAATTGTGCATACAACAAACACCTAAAAGAGAAAGAATTTAATATTGGAGACCTCATCCTTAAGGTAAAACAACATGTAACTAATATAGAGAAAAGTAAAAAAGGGCAAGTTTGCTTTTAATTAGATTGGACCATACATCATAACCCATAAGTATGGATCAAGAGATTATCATTTATCTTCTCTCAAAGGTAAACCATAACTTGATTCTCTCAATGCTTCACATCTGCATCCTTTCTATTATTAAAACAAGGATCAAACTCATATTTGTGTCTAATTCAAGCCCATCCCTTGGTGTATGAGATTTTCACCTTCATCTACCTATCCCTATTTCTCTTGAGTACAATTTTAATTAGAATATGGAACCATATGATTATCCATCATAGTTATAGCTTAATCCTAAGCATAGATACCATGGCTATGCCCATGGCATGGTTCTCATGGACACTTTTTATCTCTAATTAGATGGAATCCCATGGTCAATTATCTCTCAAACCCCTTTCCCTCATCTATCATCAACCTTTTGTGCTAAAAGTCTTGTCTCCATAAAGATAGACCTCTAACCCTCAACAAACTTGTCAATGCCTTAACCTAGCATTAAATATCAAATTGGGATACCAAAATCTCACTTGTGTCCATATTTCTATCATTCTAGATCATTCCCTTGAAGGATGACTGCCCAATAAATATTTCTTAAAATATAGACTACTCCCTTGAAGGATAGCTACAACATAAGAATAAATCCAAACGTAGACCATTCCCTTGAAGCTTCCTGCATTGATCAGTTTCACCCCTTTTATCAAAAATAAAAAAAGATTAAAAAGATAGGGTGCTATATCAAAAATCAAAGTGAGCTATCCCAAAAGGGCTGCAATCAGCTCTTTTATATACATTTAGAAGACTTCCTGCATCGATTAGTCTAAACTTTGTATCAAGATATGGACTTTTCTATTATAGTTCTTTGGTCACCTATATAAGGGGAAAATTAACCCACATAAGGTCACTATATCACCCATTTCCCTTCAAAATTTCCTATCACCTGATTTCCCCTTTATACCATCTAAACATCAAGGGAGTTTGAGCTTACTTGACATAATGTGATCAAGATACCATCTTTTCACTCAAATCATGCTAAAGTAAAGCATTCAAAAAGATTATTTTCATTAAGATAACCTGAATTCAATTTTTTTAGGCCCTTTTAAATGAACAAATCATGCTATTTTATTACCCTCCATTCATTAGTTCATGTATACATATGTCTCATGATTCTACATTTTGTGTGTTATTTACACCTAATTTATGTGTTTTCATTATATCCATATCATAAACATTAAAAACATCATTTTCATCACAACACTAATCCATATGACTCAAAACATTATGAGCTATATCCCATTAATGCACCCAAACATCATATGTCTCATAAACCACATCATCCAAATCAATAATCAAAACCATCTTATCTATCTTCATGAACAAAGACACCATCCCTCATATATACATAAAACATTACCTAAAACTATCAACATATCGAATTCAAATGTCTAAACATACAACATATTTAAATTCCTTTGTCTCACCATCCATAATCTATACCTATCAAAACATTATACCTATCGAAACACAAGACAACACATATGGTCTATCCTCATGTATACACATCTCATCTCATAAAGAATGGGGCATGGGCATCCTACCATTCATAAACCTTAAAACACACATCATACACATTCATAAATATCAAAACTCATGAGCTAATTATAATCCACATATCCATAATCCTATCTATAACTCACATCATGTCAACAAAACACATAAACCATATCATCTACCATTTTCCATATACATCATAAGCAATTATCCCTCAGTCACATCAAATCTACCAAATAAAAACCATGTAACATCTATGCCATATCCCATAATCCTATTCAACATAAACATGATCATATATATATCATCTATGCCATCATAACATCATCAATAACATCATTATATGACAATAATCACAACGATCCATACTCATATATATCATATCCATCAAATGAACACTATCTACACTCATCTTATATCTAGAATCATGTGTGCCTAAACTAATGTCATCATCATAAACATCAATAACATCTCAAACATCTAAACATAATAAATATAAGCATCATGTCATCATACATCTAACATCTAAACATAATCAATGTAAGCATTATGTCATCATACATCAAACATCTAAATATAACCAAATGTCAACATGTCATCAATATAATCAAATGCCAACAATATAATGAACATAAATCAATATATAATCATCATATAAATCACTAAGGAAATACATGACATAATATATCCATGTCTTTCTCAGTCATATACCTCTCACATCATTGACACATAGGATAGAATCATAACAATGTACATCCATGTCTACCAAACTAAACAACTCAAGCCCTTGAGGAACCACTCCAACTGGCCCCATCTACATCTACACCTACACTACCATCTGGTGGTGGTCCCCCTGATATCCCTACCTACACCACTATTGAGGCCCACTATCTTAGAGTAGTTATAGATGGACCACCTACTAAACTAGTCCTATACTCTCCATATCTCATCTCTAATGGAAACTACACTAGCACTATTGCCTCATAATATCTTAATTCCTCAATGATGGCTAAGTACCATGTCCTGAAAACCATTTTATGTGGTCCTATTGATAATTATGTGGATACTCCTACCCTCTATCTAAGATAATATCTCTCCTAAGTCACTAACCTAAGAGAGATCCTCACTTGATCTCACTCTTCAGTCAGGGTGACAATTTGGCCCTATAAAATGGCCACCTATCCCTATAAGTTAGTAATCTAGGCCTCTACTACTACCAGTGCTACTAATACCTATCCATTTAGACCACCACCCTATATTAGTACCTCCACATGATCTACTTCCATGGGCTACTGACCCTCGTCACCCCATCCAAAATCGATCACTACATATCTAGCCTAGTACCACACTACGTAACTATTAAGAACCCCTAATATCATCTTTGGTGGCTCTCACTAGTAGTTCCTCATGGTCTAAGATGACATATTATGGTTTTGGCTTTGGGAGCAAGAAATTAGCATCCTCCCTCTTGTATCATGGAAAATTTAGTGGGATCCACTATGTCAGGCCAAACTATCTCTATACTCAATCGAATGGGATAAACTCAGTCTCACTATCCCATCTCTCATAAATCTAGTGTTAGCTCTATAGTGTTAATTTATGGTAGTTATACCCTACCCATCTAGGCCATCTCACATATATTCTCCACACTACATCACCCACTACCAAACCCTCTAATGAGTCTCAAAAGTAGTCGATGTCCTTAACACCACCGCTAACCCATGTTAGCACATAATATACTCTCCATCTCATGAAGCTCACTCTATAATATATCAGTGCATATCTATCCCATGGAATTCCCAAAGGTCTTAATACTCATATGTGCTTGTATGCCCAATAATGGAACATGAACCCAACAATGATCTTGTACTGCTTATGTACTCAAAAGGTCCATAGATCCCTATAAATCTACACTAATAGCATAGGGGCCCATCCAAACATGGTTTGCCTCATCAACATCTCAATTAAGACCCATAGTAATAGGTATGAAAATTAGCCACTACTTGAATCTAGTAGCACAAATCAAGACACCCCCATCATCATGATGGTCAATAAACATCTACCCCCCAGATCTCTTTGGTATAGTGTCGTATATCAAATCTTACCTATATGGTACCTAGCCTAGACTTGATCCACTCCATATATTAGATCCATATGGTAGTCCCTATTTTTCCTTTATATATGATAGATTAGATCCCACTGAATAGGTAGCCATGTAATACACTAAATATTCTCTAGGAGAATCATCTCCCCCATCGGTAGGAAAAATGTATTTATGGTAGGATCACATATCTTGATGAGTGTCAAAATCATAGTTACATCTAATGACAAGGTCTGATAATGTCTCATGGCCCCTAGACCCACATCCTCCATGTGTCTCCACTCATCATCTATCATCCCATCATGGACCTCAATGAATATCTTAAGGACTTGGTCCCTCATCTGAATCTAGTCATGGGCCTACAAAAGAACAATTTAACATTCATACTTAGTTTTCCACCCTAGGATAAATATTCATCTCCACCTACTTTGTCAAAACATCTAACCCATCACATTTACCATCTTTCATCTACTAATTACCCTATGGCTCTATTTTATGCACACATCCATATTTCTATCACACCCTATTTCCCTATTTCACCTAGTGTCTACTAGCGTTGTTCAATGCAACATTCACATATGATTTCACACACCTAACATTCCTCATGCCTAACTCTACCCACTTACCCTTTCTACACCCTTCATCCTATCAAATTTACAGATGGCATTTTCCCCCACTTTTTATGAACACTTTCATATATTTTCATAAACTTTTACCTACTTCAATACAATTCCACATTCTATACAGCCTTTACAAAATTTCCAAAAAACTCTCAACCTTTTAAATAACATTTTAAAAACTTTAAATTCCAAAATACTTTTACTCACCTTTACAACCTTGCCCCACTTTAACTATAATTCAAGCACCAATAGTTATTTGAACCATCTATGGTCCCTAGGGACCCTTTTACCCCTAATTTGATTGTCAATGGTTAGGTCCAACTACTGATAATCGCTTTGGGTGATCACTGATGGTGTAACCCTCAAACCCTTGACCCAAACATAATTCTAACACACACCTCCAACCCAAAGATTAAAGTAAATACATATATTATACATCACTTACCAAATGTACATTTATCCCATTAATTTACCCTAATACCCAACAATTAAACCTAGGGCATCATGACACAAGATCCTTTATAAAACCCTAAGACACTCATTTTCACCTAATCAATATAACTCTACTTAAACCAATTTAAAAATACTATAAATTTTACAATAATAACTTCCTCATTTCATGATCAATGATGTGGTTAGATCCCTCATCTACCCACTCAGATGTGCCCTCATCCACCCTCCATCTCGTCAATATAGAAGCTATATTGAACACATAATTGACCCCTCCTTATCCTCTACCTCAACAAGCTCAACACAAACTACCCAAATACTCATAAACTAGAGCACCAACAACCAAGATAAAAAAAGTCAAAAAGTCAAAATGATTTTACCTTTTTACATTTTATCTCTCAACTTTAAGGGTTTTCTCCTTAACCATTGATGGTCAGGGTGACCATTAATGTTTGACCCTAGGAAACACTATATCATTGATGATTGGGATCCCACCTATTTTTAAAATTTTTAAAGCATTCCACTTAGGTACTAACATTTTGGGAGATCACCTAATCTCCACCCAATTCATAACTTGAATATTTAGAGCTTACCTTTCTCAACTCAACCCCTTTGATTGCATCCACCTCAATGTTGGCCATTTTGACCCAAACACTCACATGTTTTACAATGACCTTACCTTGGTCCTTTTGACCATATCGACTAACCTTGCCATGTTGAAATTTTATAAATTACACCACCTCGTGCATGACCAAACCATTTGTTTTATTTCATGAGAGCACTTCCTACCTTGAATAGCTACAAAAAATTCTAACCCTATCTAGATGACTTGATAGGACTGACTTGATCAACTATAACCAATGATGTGGATCAATTACCTTGTCACATGTTTTTGTAGAACATAACCTTATTTTTATCAACATTGGAAACTTTAGTATTTGTGCAATCTTTACTATAACACTTAGTTATATTTTGTGTGCAATTTTGCATTTCAAATGCCCAACTTATTTTGTGTCACCCACCTCATGACTCACCCTTTACCATTTATCGAACCCTGACCCAATTTCACTTTCACCTCATCAGCTCCTAGTTTGAGGGGGACTACCTCCTCCCATACTCAAGGCAATAAAATCATGACCAGTAATCCATCTATTTTTATTTTCCATCTTTTTAATTTAAAGCTACATAACAAAAAGGGGCAAAATGTAGACATTCAAAAACTACATAGTTTTAGATGTTGAAAACACCTTAAACCCCTACTTGACTCTAAGGCTAGTTGACCACCTAGTTGAATTATCCCATATATTAATTCACTAACTTAACTTTTTAAGTCACCTCATTTTAACTTAATTTCACCCATTTTCCTTTAGAACCTTAACCACTGATGGTTAGCCTAACCATCAATGGTTAGCCTAACCATCAATAGTTAGCCTAACCATTGATGGTTACCTTGACTATCGACAATTGAGTTTCTAAGCCTATTTTAAAGCTTTAAATCATTACCAACTATATGAGATAAGCATGGATTCATTTAGAGACTTCCCTTAAGCAAGGCCAGCTTGCTTTAAAGCATTGTAATTAACAACTTTTTCCTCTATCCATTTAGCAACTTCCTTGTACACATTTAGTAACTTCATCCTATAAATGGAAAGAAGTAAGAAGAGAGATGGATTTAGAATTCTAGTAATATATGTTCAATCTATCCTATATATAGGTGCCTAGTATCCCTTCAACAAGCAAGTAGCATCAACAGAGACTTAAACCTATAATGGAATCTCTTTTAAGGGTTAAAGTACTATCACTTTGGCCAAATTACTTCAAACTTCCATTATTAAGTTATATGTATCTTGTGATTATTTTCTTTGATCTATTTATAACCTCCTTACCCTATCCATACCTATCTTTATCTTATTTCCCATCCTTTAGATCTATAACATCCCTCTATTTGACCTATTACCCAATCTGCCATTACTTTGTAAACATTTCTAGATTTTCATAGATAACCACCAATGGTTAGCCTAACCATTGATGGTCACCTAAACTATCGATGGTCACTCAACTATCGATAGTTAGCCCTACCACTGACAGTTTACCTAACCATTGATAGTCACTTTGGCAAAAAATAATAATAAGCTATTTTCACCTCCTTAACCCTAATAAAACACTTTTTTTGTGTTCCTACCCATTCACAAAGACTTTTCTAATTTTTTGAACCTAACCCTAACAATTTTAGCACACATATTGATCCAATTTTTACTATAATTAGTTGTTTTCTTTAATAAGTAATTAATTTCATCTCATCTTACATGCATTTACTTTCCAATTTTTGAATGATACTTTCCTTTCTTTTTATTTATATTAACTTAATTGTTATAAATAGTGGATTGATAGCCTCCTAGAAATCATACGCTTCTTAGATCTAACTCATGCTAGGTAGTACACTCAACCATCCATCTAACAACCACTTTTCTAGTGTCTTTCTTATCTATAGGTTATTCCTTCCAAGCCAAAGAGGAGTTCTCATCATCGTCTAAATCACGTGTGCATTTTTACTAGGTATTCTTCTACACACCCTATTACTAGTTTCATTACTTGCTTCTAAATTAAGAAATGAGTGGAAATTATTTTGAAACATGAATATAAAATCAACTTCTTAAAAATTATTCATACTCAAGATAGATTTATCATACTTCAAAAATCTACATAAAACATCCCCATAGAGTCTATAACATGATCCAATATCTAATTTATCAAGAGACATCGAAACAACATCAATACAAGCTCGAATATCCTTCTCGGGTTACTTGCAAAATAAACATGAACACATAGTCAATTTATATGATTAATATCTTTGACTTTACTCACTTTTATATCTTCAAATTAGGTTTAATGGATTCACCATGGAGTCCTATACATATTTTATTTTTATTACATGAGAAAATTCATCTTATATCAAAAGATATGGTTGAAATATTGAGATCTAGTTTTTCCTATGTTAAATTCAATTATTTGAATAACAACAATCATAGTTAACCTTCAAATACAATGCTTAAATATCATGGACTCTTAGCTTAGGATCAATCTTGCACCATCCATCTTGTCTAAAATTTAATGCATATACCACTAAAGCCAAATTTAAGACATCTATCACATTGACCTCATCTCATACAATTTAGGAACTTTGACTTGACATGTTCCATCAATCTCTGTAGATCAACTAGGTCCTTATTGATCAATGTTCACCATTGATCAAACTATATAAACACTCGCTCACCATTAGATCATTATCCTATAACTTTGCTTAGATTTTAAACATATTGTACCTATCCTCATCTCTATGCCTCCTGACTCTTTGGAATCAATGTGGAACATTTATCTTGCTTGGGTTTTAACATAATAAAAAATGACTAAGTATGGGGACCCTATCAATATGCACGAGTATTCATTTTTTCACTTGAATAAATTCTCCTATGCTTTAATACACGATCTCAAATTTAGACCAAATGATCTCCTTCTATAGGAGAATCTAACCATGTGACCCATTCTCTTGAAACTCTTATGTGTGTGAGATATAATTCCATTAACATGCCTTCTCATAAACTTATATCACAGAGCCAACCATGTCCAAATATTCTTGAGAGGCCAACTTTGAGAAATCATAAATTTTGTCATGCTTCAACGGTTGAAGTCAAATATAGTGAAAATGATATATTCTCAAAACTAAACAAACCCATATGATCAGATTATCTTGACACCTTCACATGTGTAAGATATAATACCATAAAATTTCTCACTTGGCTCTTTCTACCACACTAAAATATTGGCTAAGTATGAGAAAACATAGTCAATCTACCTAAGAGCCCAACTTTACATATGCATAAATTTTGATGTACTAAATTGCATGATCTATAAATTAGCAAAAAAAACTAGGTCCAAAATTGAATAAACCCATATGATCACTTTCTCCAAAAATTTCCACAAGTGTAAGCTATTACATCATCAACTTGCTTACTTGGCTCTTTTTAGGCATATTGCAAATTTGGCCAAGTATGGGAAAATAGTGAAATATGTCTTAGAAGCTAACTTTTCACCCTTATATATTTTATTATGCATCAATGCATGAATGAAGATCTATCATAAAAAATTTAGCGACTATAGTGATCACAACCATATAATAAGTTCCCCTTGACTCACTCCCATGTGGTAATGGTGATGTCATCAAACTGTCGACTCAATTTTTATATTACTAGACCCAAAGTTTCTAGAAGAGAACATTGAACTCCCAAGTGAATTATACTTATGCACATAATATCTCCAAGCATATAAAAAATATTAGGGACCTCTTTCACATTCTCAATCCTCAATACACATCCTTGAATATCTCTAGCCATGTCAACACTAAAGATCAACCAATCATCCTTCACGTATATAAGAACAAATACATTACACACTTTGTCATACAAGAACAAGACATTACATACTTTATCATTATCACATAGACTATCAAGGCTCTTGAACCACTCAATAGGACACCTCCATGACACCATTATGACATCATCATGATAATTTTCCAACAATCTCTCTCTTTGTCATTGATGTTAACACCCATCAATATAGCAATATATAGTTCACCTTCTCTCTCTTCAAATCACTCCTACAAAATGAACTTTCTCACCCTTTGACACAATGACAAAGTGGGCACAATCTTATCTTGAGTACCTAAAAATACCATCAAATAGGAAAAGACCATCTTGGAAAGATGATACCAACTGCCCCTTACCTTGAGCCTACTTTTGCTTGTCTTAATAACTTCCTCTTGCTCTATACCAACACTCT
Source organism: Torreya grandis (assembly GCA_037957365.1). NCBI lineage: Eukaryota > Viridiplantae > Streptophyta > Pinopsida > Cupressales > Taxaceae > Torreya > Torreya grandis. The sequence goes on along the minus strand of JARHVA010000987.1, from coordinate 3,993,629 downwards.
CTTTAATAAATCACTACAACCAATTAAGAAAGAACACATAAAAGATCTAAAATATGATATAGCTCACCAATAATAATCTAATATTGACTCCCCCTAATAACTCTAAGCAATTTCACCTTTTGAGCATCTTTATATCTCTGCACACCATGAAGAACCACCATGCAAGCTTACAATCCTTCTATCTCAAGAAAATTTCATGACTACCAACTTTGCATCCACACTATACAAAATATGAAACATGTACTGAAATAATCCTAAGAACATACCTTCAGATACTCATACCTTTCTCTTTTGGATAAACTGAGCAAAAAATTAATCTTCAAATTAGGCCTATCTAGCCTCCTTATAGCCCTACCTAAAATTTGTAAAGCCCAAAATTTTTAGTAGACATAACTTCAAGACCTAAAACATCCTATCTGGATCACTCTCATATTCCCCCTCAATCAAACAAATTTTCACCAATAATTTCATCCTCTGCAACATACTTTCTTCACAAACCTACTAGCCAATTAACCATCCATATTGATAAAAACTTGAATAATGAGAGAACCACAAACCTTCAAATATATGTGAATCTTGATTTGACCAACCATTTGGTTGATTAAACAAATAAAAATTGCTTATACCTCAATTCATAAGGTAAAATAATTTTTTATCAAAGCCAAAAACCCTAGAAACTCAAAATAAATAGGGTCAACAAACCTCCTTCTGGTTAATGCACATCTTTAAAACTTCTTTCACATTTAGAGATACCCATGACATAGTTATGGACCAAAATTTTGAGCTTACATAACTTTGGTAACCCATATATCCTATAACCCATTTTAGGCATGCTTGCCCTTAAACCAAAAATAGAGAAAATTGAGAGTACTAAAAAAATCCTCAATTGGCATATACATACCTTCAGACCTTAAAAACACCTAGATCACACCAAAAATAAATGCATAGACTTTTTTGAGAAACAAACACTTATAGACAATGCATCAAATTCATTAAGACACCTAGAACCACCAAATCTAACTCTATACTATACCTCTTTCATAAACTTTTGAAATAGGCTCATGGACTTGTTGTTCCCCCTTAATCAAAGACCTTATCTGATTTGCATTATCATCTTGAGCACAAAAACTTGCTTATCCACTAAAAGGAGTCTCTTAAAAATAACATATAGAGACACATTCTATACCTTAATGCTATTAAAAAAAAACTCATCATCTTCCATATCCTCTTTGCTCATCTAATATTTGTAGTTCTTCTTCTTCTTTTTCTTTGGCTTAGGAGAAAAACATTTCTCAACCACTATAAAATTCTAATTTTCTTTGAGAATTAGATTGATAATACATGAAGATAACATAGATTCATTACATACCTTTTCATCTAAAGACTCTTACTTGCATCTAGGAACCTCATCATTAGGCATGGACAATTGATGTTCTATATATGATACATGTTCAACAACAACAAGATGTTCACTTGGATCCATACATACCTCACAACTAGTCTCAACTAATACCTTGGTATTCTCCTTGAGCATAGTCTGTTTATTCTCAATATGAGCAGATAATGAGACTTCTTGGGACTCTTCAACTTTAGAATCATACTCCACCATAAAAAATAAATTACTTGTACCTATAGTCTCACCATGACTCACACTTTTCACCTTTAGCTTCCATGTGTTAACTTGCCTTATTTATTGAGCTTTATGAGATTGACTAAATATACTTTGTCTTGTAGGCCTTTTCTTGTACATCCTAGAAATGTGACCTCTATATTCACAATTTTAGTACACCATATCTTTTACAAGAAATGTATCTTGCCTTACCTTATTTGGATAGAAATTTGTAATGTGTTCTATGTAATAACAAACAAAACAACCTCCCTTTTTTGAAGAGGACTCACCTTATCTAATATTATGTGGATAGTGGTTTGAAAAGTATCCCACATCAAGATAGTTAAATCACTTTATTCTGCTCACATCTTTTGACTAATGACCCCCATCACAGTCCCATGCAAATTCATTTCTAACAGGTCTCTTGCAATCTCTAGCCCTATGACCAAATTGATTACATGTATAACAATGACCATTGAATCTTGCATACCTCATGTCATTTGGCTATCTGATCTAATTTATCTTTACTCTATTAGTACCTTCATTCCTTATCTAATGATTTGTCTTCAAAGTATGATTATCTTAGTTCATAATAGTCTTCATCTTGTCTTGAGTTACAATATTTTGTTCTTTTTCATATCCAAGACTAGTTATATCACTAACATTTTTTTGACCACTTAGAATATTATCTAGATCACATGCTCTCTTTTCAAATCTCATAAATGTATTCACCTTACTAGCTATCTTTTCTAGTTCAAATTTCAAAGATTTATTTTTAGAAACATACCTTGAACATTCATCTTTTTTAGCTTTTAGGCTTGTAGATAAAATTTATAATTGATAAATGAGATACTTGATGATATCTTCATGCTCCTTGGCATCTTAATTCAATCTTGCTTCATACACACTAAATTTATCCTCATATTCCTTGAGCTTATATTTCATCTTCTTATTGATTTTCCTCTTAATCTTAAGTTCTTCAAAAACATTCATCAAAATAGTCTCATAGTCCACCTCATCTTCATCATCCTCTAAATCACTCCAAGTAAACTCCTTATGATGTGAGCAACTTCCTTCCTCAGCCATGAACAAGGATTCATCTTTAGTAAGACCATCATCTTCATGATCATATTCTAAATCATTATCTTCACTCTCATCTGATGATCTATAATCTTCTTTGGTGTAAAGACTCTTCTTGTTCTTGAAGGACCTCTTCTTGTTGTTATACTTTCTAAATCCTTTCTTCTTATATGTCTTCTTGTCTTTAAATTGTCCTTGATCATGATCTTCATCATATTTATTCTCATGCTTATGAGGGCACTTCTAAGAAAAATATCCTATCTCTCCATAGTTGAAACATTTGAAGGGTAGTTTTTCCTTACGCTTCCCTGAGCCAGTGTTAAATTTCCTATCAATCAAAGAAATTAGTTCACCATCATCAATGTTAGATATGTCATCCTCTTTGGATTTATTACCTTATAACTTCTTCATAGGCTTCATCTTTGTCTTGAATGTAACTTCCTTCTTTGGTTGTATATCATCATTCTTCCTCATTTCATAGGTAGTAAGCGTACCATGAAATTGATCCATCTTCAACAGAGTAAGTACATGAATATCTTCTCTGGTAGATACTTTCATATCAAACTTTGGGGATAAATACCTTAATAAATTTTAGATAACAATATTTTCTTCAAGATTCTCTCCAAGACCTCTGATTATGTTCACAATATCGTCAACCCTCTGTAGAAAGGATGCCATAAAATATTCATCATTTTGAGAATTTAAAATTGCCTTCTATGAGTCAACAACCTAGAAATCTTAACCTTTGAATCTCCTTCAAAAATAGTCTTTAATTTATCTAGTATTTCCTTTGTAGAAGTGCAATGAATTACTTTGGTGAAATCAATTTTTTTATGACCACAAGTGATGGCATTCATTTCCTTTGATTTGTTCTAAAATAAATTCTTTTTTGCAATACTAGGTGGAGTAATAATAGGATTAGTTTAACCATCTAGAATAAATTTCCATACATAAAACCCTAGGGACATAATGTACGTCTTCATCCTAACACTCTAAAAATCATAATTGGATCCATTAAACATTAGTGTTTGGTTAGTAGAGAAACCGCCTTACACATTTTGATTGTTTATTATACCTTGGATCACCTTCAAGTTATCAAGCTTTTACCAAAGGACCTCGCTCTGATACCCATTGTTAGAGGTACAATCACTAATAGGGGTAAATCAATGAGCCCAAATTTTTAACTTTATTTCTGATATTTACAAAAAATTAATCAAATACCATAAGCATTCATGAATAATATACAATATTCATAGAAATGAGCAAGAGAGACAATGCAAGATCAATCACATAACATAAGACATACATGGGAAACCCTCTTGGGGAATAAAAGCCACTAGAACATGTAATTGGACTAATATCCTATAAAAAAATATCTAATTTAGACCAAATGTAATTAATCAAGGAGATACAATCCCTATTTAGTGAGACACCAATCCCACAAGGTGCTACCACACCTATCTAGCTGAGCTATAACAACAACCAAACCTTTTATCAAGTTTTATCTTGCAAGGAGGCTATAACCACCTTAGATGTTGAGCTACCAAAACAATACCTATGAAACACTTCCACCTCTAAACTAATGTCAACAACACCTAATGATGGACCTTAACTTATCTCTCTTCACCTTTTCTCACACTTAAACAATAATATTTCTATTTTTCCAACAAAATTATGACCTATAGGTTATACAATCAGTCCTCAAACTAATCTTATATTCAACACATCCTTAGAGTACTCTACCCCTCCTTTGGTCCATAAAACACACATGTAAGCCTCTCTAATTTTGTTCCTTAGTCTCTCACTCATAAGTCTGGAACCTAACATCTTTGGTTCCACTATTTATAGAACAATCTCAATAATCACTACCTTGGTCAACCATTAGGCATGTCTTAACCCTTAAGACATTTATCATATGAATATAAATCTCAATACAATCTCTATAGGTCAGTCATAAAAATAATGGGTTACCCTTAAGGAACTAAACCTTTTAATAAGGCACTTATAGCCCTTATAGGTCTCATTTGAATCCATTCAATCCTTTAGCTCTCCCTCAATAAAAAAAAGAGATAGGACACATTTAAAATATATTGGTCCACTCCTTATATTCCTTTTAAGATATTTTAATGATCATAGTGAACTTATCTCACCTTTGTGTATGCTTAAACAACTCAAACACTGACTTTATGCACATAATCACCATGAACGAACATGCAGTCAACTTCTTAAGCATTATTCATACTCAAGATAGATTGATCATACTTATAAAATATACATATAACATCCCCATGGAGTCTAAAAAATGATCCAATATCTAATTTATCAAGAGACATAAAAAAACATCAATACAATATTGAATATCCTTCTTGGGTAACTTGTAGAATAAGCATGAACATCATAAACTTCTAAGTTTAATATCTTTGATTGTACTCACTTCTAGATCTTAAAATTAGGTTCAATGGATGTTCCATGGAGTCATGAACATATTTTATTTTTAATGCATGAGAAAATTCATCTTCTATCAAAATATATGGTCGAAATATATAGCTCTCATTTTTTCTATGTTAAATTCAAGTATTTGAATAAAAACGGTCATAGTTAACCTTCGAACATAATGCTCAAATCTCATAGACTCTCAACTGAAGATCAGTCTCACACCATCAATATTGTCTAATATTTAATGCATATATTACCAATTCCAAACATTAAACATCTATCATATTGACCTCATCTCATGCAATTTAGGAACTTTGAATTCACACACTCTGTCAATCTCCATAGATCAACCAAGTCCTTATTGATTAATGCTCACCATTGGATCATTATCTTGAATCTTTGCTCAAATGTTAAAAATCATACACATGTCCTCATATCATTTCCTCCTAAATCCTTAGAATCAATGCACACTTTTGATCTTGCTTGAACTTCAACACATTCAAAAATGACTAAATATGGGGACCCCATCGATATGCATGAGTAGTCATATTTCTACCTAAATAACTTCTTTTGCATTTTGACACATGATCTCAAATTTATAATAGATGATCTCCTTCCATAGGAGAATCCAACCATGTAACCCAATGCTCCTTGAAGTCTCATGCATGTGAGGTATAAGGCCATTAACATGACTTCTCATAATCTTCTATCATAGAGCCAATCATGTCCAGATTTGTTTGAGAGGCCAACTTTGAGCAACCATAATGTTTGTTGTACTTTAATGCATTAACTCAAATTTAGTGTAAATGATCTATGATCAAAATTAAACAAATACATATGAATAGATTATCTTGACACCTTCACACATGTAATAAATAAAACCATCAAAATTCTCACTTGGTTCTTTCTACCACACTGTAAAATTGGCTTGAGAAAACATAGTCAATCTGCTTGGGAGCCCAACTTTGCATATGCATATCTTTTAACACACTATATCGCATGATCTAAAAATTAGTGAAAATTAAATAGGTCTAAAACTAAACAAACACATATGATAACATTTTACTAAAACATACACATGTGTGATATATTCCATTATCAACTTGCTTACTTGGCTCTTTCTAGCCATAATACAAATTTGGCTAAGTATGGGAAAACAATGAAATTTGTCTTAGAATTCAACTTTGCACCCTCATATATTTGATCATGATTTGACGTATGAATTTAGATTATGTGAAAAATAAATATGGAATACATTGATCACAACCATATGATTATCTCCCCTTGAATCACTCCCACATGGTAATGATGATGTCATCAAACTACCAATTTAGATTTTCTACTACTAGACCCAAAGTGTCTAGAAGATAAAAGATAACTACCAGATGAATTCCACTTATTCACACAATATCTCAAAGTATATATAACATTTTAAGTACCTCTTACACATGATCAATCCTCCACACTCATCCCTGAACAACCCTATCCATATCAACACTAAATATCAACAAATCATCCTTCAAGCATATAAGAACATATACATTGCACAATTTATCATACAAGAAAAAGCACATTCCACACTTTGCCATTATCACATAGACTATCAAGGATATTCATCCACTCAACAAGACACCTCAATGATACTAATATGACATCATGATAATTCTCTAATAAATCTAGACTAAATGCCTAAAAGGGGTTCAACTTCATTTCTAGGGCTAGAGGAACATTCCAAATAAGTAGAACACTTGCATGGAAGTTATAAGGTGTGTTAAAGATTTTGGAATGAATATGAAACCAAAATAAAGCCATTTCTTTTCGTATACCAACTCAAGCTTGTATAAAATGGAATGAAAAGCATGAGAGGGTAACTTTGAGAGCTCACGCCTACATGGAGACTTTGCATGAGAGTTTGAGGATTTGGGAGACATTGAAGGTCTTGAAAAAAACAATTAATTTATTTTTTTAGGTTTCCAATGTCAAACTTGTATGAACAATCCTTAGAGGGAAAAAATACTCTAAACCCTCTAAAATTCAAGACTCTTCCCCATAAACTTGAGTTTTACCCTACTTGTATGGATAGGGTGGAAAATGGATTTTATTGAGTAATTTTGGTGTTGTGAAGGTAAAAATGGGTTTCTAAATATGCAAGTCACTTTTGGAGATAGGTTGGGACCTGATTTAACCCCTCATATCCATTTAATTCTTTAAATAAGGTCACAACTATTTCTATAAGTGTCTTCATCCCATCTAGTCCAAACTGGCATAATGAACAAGCAAGTGGGAAGGTAAAAACTCTAAGTATGGGTATTTTAAGGTATACCTAAGGAATATGAGGGTATGAAAGATATTTACAGGTGTTATACACTCCTATATATGGAATGTTTTGGAAAACTAAAGGAAACTTTGGTGCTGAGTGTGCAAGGTGAGTGAAAGAGGAGTTATTTGGACTACATGTAGTGATAACTCATATTTAGAAGAATATTAGTTATTATGGATGTAACCAATGCATGTTGGGTCTTGTTTATAACCCAAACCTATTATTAAAATCATGATACCTATCCCTAGTATAATTTTGAGCATTAGAAGGAGGCCAAATGATGAAGGAAGTTTTTAGGCATGGAAATGAACAGTCCTATGCCACATTTTATGGGTTTAATTCCTTTGAGGGACATTTTTCCTATGATAACTTGCATGATATGCATTCCAATTCATTATCCTTAATATGTAACTCATTTTCTCAACTTTACACATGTTCTAGTGATCTTTGGACTTCATTATCTTCTCTTCTCTCTCAAATTCCATAATTAGTAGCCTTTTTAGCTCTCATAAACTAATACCACACCATGTATGGTGAATCCCTTGGTTTTGACATTGTACTTTGGCTTTGAAAAATAAATTAAAGTTTGGTTTTAAGTTCATGAATTTTTTTATAAGTTTGAAAAGTGATGTATGGTGATGTTAAGTGATAATCTTTTATCATTGCTTCTTCTTATCATGTCATGTTATGCAAGAGTTCCTATTATAAAAGGTAAAATAGAGTGTATCTAATGTGGTATTCTCCTTTCAAGTGTAAAATTATTCTTTGAGTGTGAAATCTACCCTCTAGTTCACTTACTTTGTTTCTCTCATGTATATCACCTTTATTTTGAAACACTTATGTTAGAATCTCTTAGGACTATGAAGTTGGTTTATAGGTCTTGTTTCATTATGATAGAAGTATGATAGTGTTTTGGAAATCCTTCTAGTGTATCACACCCTTATAGTAGTTTCATTTCATGCAAACTTATATCAGTCTTACCACAATAAATTAGTTAAGTAGGTGATAAGCATTACACGACATATTCAAGGAGCTAGCTCTTAAACCTAGAGGTCTACTTCTACTATACATAAACCCACATACCTAGAAGTATTCCCATGTTACCAAAATATATAATAAGTTTGAAAAGCCTCCTATAGGGTGAAATTTTTGGTGACAATAGGAAATATTACTTGGGTTACTATTCTAAGATTCAAATATTTAGAAGGTAGAAATCCTATGTGTATTTTTGAAAATAATCAGTATGTTAAAGGTTATCACTTCTGGCATTTCCTCAACTCTAACAAGGATCTAATATTCTTAGGTTCAAAATGGTAGATTGGTAATGGTATGTAGGTTAATTTTTGGAAAGATTTTTGGATTTTAGATCAACTTCTCCTTTATTTATAACTTTGGCAACATGTACAAGAGCTCATTCAAAACAAATATGGCAGCAAGGTCTAGGAATATTGGTAGATTACTTAGGTCTAAGTATATGGAAAACCCTATGTCTAGATAATTTAAATCATGGAAAAAATATCATTGTGTATAATTTGAATAATTTACTAAAAACTTATCATCTATTGTGTACTAATAATCAAGACTTTATGGTTTGGAAAGAATCATTTGATGGTCAATATCAAGCGAAATATGGGTACAACTTGATGGCTCATGTTCTAAGAAATTTGGTGTATTGGGATACGTATTTGATCCCAAAGTCAATTTCTTTGTATGGGTGGTAGTCCAAAATAAAATCATAACCATGGATAATATAAGGAAAAGAATAATTATCTTGATCAATAGATGTCCCCCATGTGAAAATGATAATGAAACTATTTTTCACTTGCTTGTAAAATGCCCCTATGTTCATGAAGTTTTAGTTTCTTTCTTAATAAATTCAATGTCATTTGAGTGTTCATAGGTTCTTTGCTTGATTTATGGTAAGCATGGCAGAGTCTTTTTAAAAATGTCCTTAAATTTTTTGGAAACTCTCATTCCCCTATTTCATATGGTGATTATGGGATGAATGAAACAATAGAATCTTTAGGAATATAAATGTATTAGTAGAATTATTTTGAAAAGAATTTTTGAGGCTGTTATTGAAAATTTCAATATATTACCTAATGAAAAAGTAAAAAGTCTATTACGTTATAAAAAACAAACATATCTTAATTGGAAAATTGATCTTGCTTATTTAGGTAAAAGTGATCCTAGAGATGAAATTAGAATAAGGACCAAATGTAAACCTTTGCCTATGGGTTGGTTAAATCTTAAATTTTATGGGGATTCCAAAGGAAATCTAGGTCCCTCTAGAGGAAGAGATATTTTAAGGGATCATTGAGGAAGGTTTATGGAAAATTATGCAAGGGACATAGGGATTAAATACAATCATTAGACTAAATCCATTAATAATTTATGGGGTTTAAAATTTGCAAAATAACTTGGATTTCATCTTCTCATCATAGAGGGGGATTCTTTGAATATAGTGAATTATATCTCAAGGAAAAATTTAGCTAGTTGGACAATCAAACATGTGTTGGATGAAACTATCTAAATTATAGACTCTAGGAAAGAAGTGGATATTAAAAATGTGTATCAGGAAGGAAACAAGATGTTAGATTGGTTTGATAATAGGGGTGTTAGTTCATTAGGATTTTCTAATTGGATTGCCACAAAAGATTTACCTTAAGACATTGGATAGAGTATTAATGAGGAAGTAGTTTTTAATGAATAAAATGTTTGATTTTATGGGATTATTCCCCATGATATTTCATAAATTCCTTTAGAAATTTATGAATATTTTTCTTTGGCTAAGTTTATATATGATTAAGTTTTTATCCTATGCCCTCTTCAATGTTTTTAAAAATAAACTTCTAGATATGTGGATTAGTAGGTAGAGTCAAAGTTTCTATATAGAAGGAGATAAAAAAGTTTCTTTGGGGCTTGTTAAATGCCCTTTTTGGTGGAGTTGGGAGATATGAATAACACCTACTCTAGTGTGAATGGTTATAGTCAGCTAATTATTGTTCACATGGGGTTACCTAATAGGATTGAGCCTAAAATGCCTGAGGAAGTCAAAAGTCATGAGATAATATGGGATGCTCTATAGATATGGGATTTCATGAGGTTCATGCAAAGAATTTAAGGATGTCATAGGCATGTGTGGACTTTACTCATGAATTCCTGAGATAAAAAAACTTTAAATATTAATTGGGTTCTACTAGAGGTGACTTAAGAGATTATAGATCATGTTACAGAATTAGAGCTAGATGTGATTAAAATTTACAAAATAGGTAGGGACTACAAGAAAGAAAATAAGAGTTTTCTATTAGAAGGTTAAACATTGGAGGATATTCATAATGGGTTCAATTAAGAATCATTTATAAGGTCTTTTGGATAATTAGTATTCCACATGATGCAGTATATTACCCTTGAAGGTAGGTACAATGTGGTTTTCTAGTCTTTATTTGTGTTTTTACACTACTTCAGACATGTAATTATTGTAAGTCTCCCATTTTACATTATTCTCTCTTTGTAGTCTTCCATTATGAAATTGAAAAATAGGATATATACTACACTTAGACATGGAGATGTAATCTTTATTATATATAAGTATTTCAAGGGAATGAACCATATTACACTTGACATCCCTAATACCCATAAAAATAAAGATGATGGAAAACCTATAGATATTAGAAAAGTTAAGAAAATCTAGATCAAATATCTTGGTAATAAGTTTGTTAAGGATAATTATCTTAATACTGATAAAGATAATCCAAAATCACAAGAAAGTAGCATTAAGACCCATTTGAGAAGTGCGGCCAAGGAGTCACCTTCTTCTAGCAAGAAATCAGGTCTAAATGGTAAAATAGGGCACACAATTGGAGATTCTATAATGGTTGAGGAAGAGAATTTAAAAAAAAAGGACTTTAATAATCAAAATTTACAATAAAGGTATAACATTGTTATCCATACTAAGAATGTGTATTTTGGGAAGAGGAAAACAAGGGAGGTTCCCAAGGAGAAAGAAAAGGTTTCTTCAGGTAGGTAGTCTCAGGACTTGAAAGAAAATTTCAATATTTTGATGGACTCTTTGAAAGGTAAACATAAAATAGATAAGATGGAGGAAGAAATTGATTTACAAAAGTCAATCATGAGATGGTTCATGAGGGAGATGACTAAATTTAAACGTAAGGTTAAAAATATGCAGTAGGAGAATGAGACATTGACATAAAATAACCCTAATAATGAAGTCAATAAATAAATTTAAGGTCTTTAAGAGAGGTTCATATTTATTGAAAATGCAAATGGAAAACTCAAAAATAACATCAGCTTCTTGGTGAATTATATTAAGGTGGCTATACACAAAGGGATCGAAAATGGGAAAACTTGAGAACTCATTTAGGTGATCTATTTAATACTAGGACTCCACCTAAAGGAAAAGGTAAACAAATTAATTATAGTGAATGGCATAAAGATGTTTATAAATAAAATATATTCCTCACAATTGATTCAAATCTTAAATGTATGAAGAGCTATTAGGAAGATTTATCTAGAAATTTGGACGTGGAGTAGGTTTCTGGTACTCTTCTAGTTGTTTTTGGCATCTAAAGTTTTTTTAGTTGTTTTGGAGATGTACTTGGGTAGTTTTTTAGTTGCTTATATTTTTATTTTGTTTTGTCTCTTTTGAGGACTTAGTAGGTCCTTTGTTCTCTTTTTATTTATACTTATCCTAGGGTTTGGGGTCCCCAGAAATAAAAATCCTCCCCTTTAACCTTAATAAAAAAATATAAAGAGATAAAGGGTCTTCTTAATGTATTCCTCTTTTAAAATAAAAAAATCCTTCTAAATATGCATTTATCATCATTGAAAACATATGATTAGAAATAAAAAATATTAACCATTTTTTTAAATTTAAGATTAAAACCAAACTTTTTTATAATCCTGTCCACGAAGCTCCATGAAACTCTATCATATTATTTATTCATATCAAGTTTCGGTATCATACCTTATTTTTTTCCTTTTTACAAAGCATGAAAGACTTCATGCACTACAATGATAACATCTTGAATTTACCTATTATAAATAAACCAATCAGATAATGGAAGATAATGAAGGTTGAATTCTTATCACCATGATTTTTGGTGAAGATCTTGCAAATAGTGTTATAGAGGCTTATAGGCCTAAAATCATTAAAATTGTTTGATCTTTATTTATTTATGGTCATAACCAAGAAGGTATTATTTATTTTTTATAATGATTTTACTAGATGTGATAAATTCATTAGCAACAATGAAAATATCCAATTGAATAATTTTTTATAATTGTTGAAAAATGTTACAAGGAAGCCATCTAGAGCTAGAACCTTATAGCTACCCATAGAGAAAACAACAAATTTTACTTCTTCTAGAGATAATAGGTCTTAAAGAGTGTTATTACCAATTTGATTAAGAAATATGGGAATGGAACCAAAGATTTAATTTTCAATATTAGCATTACCATTTACCATTCTTGAGAGAATATTATTTAAAAATAAGATAGCCTCTTCCTTGATATATTCAAGAATTGAACTTGAGTTGCCATCCTCTCTAGTAATGTTTATAATCCTATTGTGACTCATATGTTTAAGATTCAAGATGTGAAAATACTTAGTGATATTTTACCTTCAGTTAGCCATAAAGCTCTCAATTTTTATCTCCAAAACATTTCTTATTTAGCTAAAAAAGAATGGTAATCACTTAATAAAAGGTTTTCTTTACCTACATAGAAATTTTACTAAATATTAGCCAATATAATATGTATGTTATCTAAGATTTTATAGGATATTACAAAAATTATTAGGGATAAATTCTTAAAATTATCCTTAGGGTATAACATCCCCAATGGAAATATATGTAGAGTAGGGAATAATGAATCCATGTAGAAACTATCAGTGTCAATAGACTAATGTGTAACATACCCTATTAGGTGTGTAGTGTAATAAATGAGTCACATGATGAAGTGATAATATTTTTTTACAATGAGGAGTAATAATTATTATCTTTAGAATGTAGTTGACTTGGTAATGTTTTCTTTTTCATAGTATATGATAGGATTGCTAAGGTGATAAGGATTAATAAATGAATGATAAAAGTGTAATAAAATTCATAATTAGTGGTAAATGTCAAATATTTTTGTATAATATCACGAATAGGTGAATGAAAATTATCCACATATCTATGAGTACATGAAATTATATCATCAAATTACAAAATAAATTAATAGGTATTAGTGATATAATAATTGATAAAGTAACTTTAGAAAGTCTTTTCAGACATATAATATCAAGTCAATCCAAAAATTGATTCATTTGATCATTCTTGATTATAAAATTCATTGATTTGAGAACTCAGAGATAAAATATGGTGTTCACATGAGTTATGATTCCTAATCATTTGGATCATGTTTGGGCATAGGTCATTGTTAGAGAGGACATAGATCTAGTGAGTGTTGAAACTAAAGATTTTCATCAACTTATCAGTTTTTTTTAATTTTTTAAAGGATGTTAAAAATTAAAAATTATCTATTTTGACATAGATTAGGACATTGACTAATTATGGTAATCTATCCATTGTCTGACCTTGTTCCCACAATTCTAACTCAAAGCCTATGATAATGACCTTTCCTTATGATTGTCACCCATCATTTTGACTTCTTTGGTCAATTATGACCTCGCATATTTTATTTGTAATTATTAATGAATATTCATTATTTATGGTAATTTACTACATTTTATTTCACTTTTCTCAATAATTAACATATGTTTTTATTACTTTGTTATTTTAGAGTGAGATACACATTTGTGAGTGCATACAAGGTAGGATAATGAAGACTATTATCAAAGGTTCCCAGAAAAACCCATTAGAACACGCTAAGAATTTTATTGTGAGAGTTCAATTATAGTTCTAATAGATTGGGATATGAAATTAGATTCATAATATTTATTCATTTCATTCATTCTAGTGAATGTTGATCAAAACCCAAGTTATTAGAACAAGACAAACATCTTTTATATTTATCAAATAGATTCAAATGAAAGTGAGGAAGTAGTGCATAAATAAAAATACATAGAAAAAATTCAAAAAAATTTCAAATGATCTCTATTATTTCACAATTATAACTCTTTTCCTTTACAACTTTACAATATTTGTAGATAAAAAAGACTATGACGCTTTGCATTCCTAACCTTCCTTTCTCTCTCAAAGGAGTATTTTTATATTCTTGTATACTTTTGATATACAATAATGTGTTTAATACATACAAAAAAATATAAATCATATAAAATAATACATATCATACACTTGTCATTCATACATACTCTAAAAAAAATTACTTCTAAGTCTACCACTGACACTTTTATAGACTTAATAGTTGTCTCATTCTAAAACAAAGTCATAGGAAGTGTGCCAAATTTTAGAGGTTGTGTAATTATCTATAGAGCACTAAGAGGTTGGTCCAAAATTAATGGTTATGGTTATCACTCAAGGTATTTTCTACTAATTTCCACCTCTTTTACAATATTTATCCACCTTTCTAGGTTTTCAACTAAGAAACATACCAATTTACCACCCTTTTTTAGGTTTTCAATATATTGGCATAACCAAGAGGTTTCCATTTATGGGTTTTTAACCTTTCTATCCCCACTCCTAAATCATATGGCCTTCCCTACTTCTACATTATTCAAAATTACAAAATTGAGAACCCACAATACCTATAAATATATAGGAGGCATTGTGGGCTTAGTTGGAGTTAAACTAAGCTATGAATATGGTGATTACACTAGAGCCATTTAGAAATATGTTATTAGTAAATAAGATGGTGTTGTGTAAGTTATTACTAATGGTGATGTAGTTGCAGAGTCAAAATTTAGAGGTGTTTGTTGTAGTTTAAGTGTTAGATAAGTTATTTTTGTTTTCCTAGTTTGTAGCTCTTATATAAGATGACTCGATAAAATGAATTGGGGTTCATCAATTATTCATGCAAGGGAGTTTTATAGATGTAAAAAATATTTTTTGAACTACCTCTAATACATTGGGTCATCTTACACCATACTAATCAATGTACGTAAAGGATGTTAGCTCTGCATAATAGTCTACATGTCTTTATCCTCTATGATAGTAATTATGGCCCTTTTCTAAGATACCCTACATTATATGTATTATGACATTTCATCCATCCTATTTGTGTAACAATACGTATGCATGCCATTAAACATTTTATGGAGAATATAATTTAGCCATGTATTCATCTTCTCCATAACATTGTCTCTTGAGGCAAGAGAACCATTTAGATCAACATCTATATGATTTGGTGGGGAGTTTTGATCTTCCATAGCTACTTTGGCATTGTCTTGCTTAGATAAATAAGGATTCACTTTGTTTCAAGTGTCTTATAGTTATTATTTATAGTCAAGGATGCTCCAATTAATTTGTGTGGCTGGTTATGCCATAGTGTCAAGGACTTGATCATATTATTCAAGGAGGTCAATATTATTTTTGTTTCAGATTTCAAATGTTTGTATTACACTCAGATTGATTATAATTTTTATGTATCCACCCAAGAATTTGTGAGTCATGAAATTAAAGTTGAGAATTTATTTTCCTCTGACATCACCTAGTCATCTAAAACTTTAACTATTAGAATTGGACATGTATCATAGATAACTTTATGTGCCTTGGTTAGGCATTCATGCAACTCATTTTCTTCCCTCAGCTAGAGGTTGTCTTATTCTCTCTCAGTTGCCTTCTATATAACCAATTCTTATGAAACCTCTTAACTTTTCATGGCCAAATAAAGTGATGTCACAAGAGTTGTGGTTTGTGTCATATTTATGCAACCATGGGTGAGAACATTGTTCCTTGTAGTGGTGGGTCTTGGATGTCCCATATCCATTGACTTGTTACTTATAGTCTATCCTATGACACCTCTTCTTTTACCCATCCCTAGGCCATTATTTATCCTTGTGATGTATTATAAGGTTATTATACTTCAAGATATATTTTTTCTTTTACCTACTCAATCAACTTAATGTGATAATGTAGCAGACAAAAATATAGCGATAAAAATGTAGTATGACAAAAACATCATGAGGACAAAACATAGCGAGGAAAAAATGTAGTGTTATTGGTAATGTCACAAAAATGTCATGAATAGCATAATTGGGACATTTTAGTGATTATCACATTGTTTATTTATTGTCTAGTTCATCTTGGTTATAGTAGTTAACAATTCATGGTGGAAATGTAATGCACCAAATCTATAAGAAAAATAATAGAGGAAAATGTGATTTCATGATTTTAGACCTTTAGTTGAATTTTTTTTTGTCTTCTCTATGAGCACATCCTTTACTATGTTTTTTCCTATGGTGTTTTATGCTCACTAAATTTTTCTGTGCTACATTTTATCCTCACTACATTTTTCATGTTACATTTTTAACTGCTACATTTTTGTCTATTACTTTTTCAATGGATGCAAATTTTTATCCACATGTTTCTATACTTATACTATGAATTCCACCACCTTCTTCATTTCTAAATCCACTTGTGCTTTGATAGTTTTTTCTATCTACATCTTCATCTTGTTGGTTGCTTATTTAGCTTGGTGTGTAGCATCATTGGTTACTTAATTTTTAGATATTTTATACTTCAAGTCTTCATTATTTTTTAGTTATTATTTATTTTTATCCTAAAATTACTTGGTTATTATGTTAGTATATGCCTTTATTTTATGTGCCTCATGTACCTCCTTTTCTTATTTCTTCTTTTTTTCTTCTTCCTCTTTCATGACCTTTTCTAGCTTAGCCTTTTCCTTTTCATCGCTCACCCTTGCAGATTCTTATTCCACCTTCATATTTTCTTGTACTTATTATTGTACTTTTTATATGAGGTTTCACTTGATCTATTTTTAATTATGTATGGGGTTAGTGATCTATAAATTGATGTTGTGCACTAGTTGTCTTAGGATAAATAACTTGGGATATGCATAGTGAAGTGGGGGTATATGGAGATAATTTTGGATAAAGGGGTGAATAAATAAGTGGGGAGTGTTATGGAGAAGGATAAGGTGAAAAAAAAACCACTTTGTATTTTATTATTGACATCTTAACCTGAGTAGGTGGGTCTATATTTTTCTTCTAATGCTTGGATGTATGGGTGTATATAGAAGGTTATTGCTCCACTCCCTAATCATCTCTAGATTCTTACTCTTTAGTGTCTTTCACCATGATAAAGGTGATCATGAATTATTCTATTTTATGAGAGGGCCTCATCATTACATGAGTTCATGGTTTGCACATTAGTGGTTATTGAGGACTTCTTTGTTTTTATACAACTTAATCCATCCAAGATTATTATGTAGACATTTATGTTGGTGTCATAACTATAGCTCATTAGATATAACCTAAAGCTTCTCCCTAAAATATGGACTATGTTATCGATTTTCTCTCTTCTTCTTTTGTGATGGTCTCCATAATGATATATGGAGAAGGTGTAGGGATCTGGACTAAAATTATAGTTGGAATGTTGTTTCTCAACTAGCATGCACACATTACTATCTATAAAAATAATTATTTTTATTCCTCCTCCTCATAGATGTCTTTGCCTATGTCCTCCATAATGGAGTTGTATACTTCCTGCATAGTGATTCTTAATTTTTATCAATTCATACTTAGTGGTGATCTTGGTCATTTACTTGTTAGTCAACTATGGGTTTATGTTATGACTCTAATTCTTAGGTGGTGATGATGATTTGTGATTTGGATATTTTCTTTTGCCTATGGATGCTTTTGATCATGATGCAAATGGTTCTAGTTGTACTTTTTTTCTTGCACTTCTTATTATTATTTTAGTGGATTATCTACGCCCATCCTCCTATGAATCAGACATGCTAATGAAAAATGGTAGTGGTTTGATCAATGTTTCTTAGAGTTCATGGATTCATATTTGAATTCCATTATGAATTTTCATGACCACTATGAGTGGTCTAAATTATTGAAAAACAATTATAGGCACTTAAGGTTTCAAAGCAATGAGTCCCTATATTTATACCCACTATTGTTTGAAATGGCCAAGTTATTCATATTATTGTCCTATTATTATCTAAGTGAGATTCACAAAGGTGATGGCATGCCAAAAATGTACATCAAGTGCAATGGGGCCATTGGGGGACTTCCATTAGGTGAAGCAAAGTAATAATACCATAAACTAGTATTGAAATGTTTGTGATGCATTGGTGATGACCTTTTAGATGTTGGTGATCAAATCAATCACTAAGAACTTATGCCAATTGAAATCCTCCTCAAACCAAATCATGTAATATGCAATATTGATGACCCCTTTTATTATTTGATGTGTAATTTTGGTTATTTTCCATAATATCTTATTGATGCATTCAGAGAGCACTCACATTGGGGAATCATCCATTAAATCAATTGGGATCCCTCTATATACTCATGAGTATTTATATATGGTGTCTTAATGGATTAGAGGACTCTTGGCCTTGGAATGTGTTAGGTATTTACCTATTATTGGGAGTTTTGTTACTTGTGCCATTGTTGTAGCATTGATGTAAATAGTGACAACCTTGGAAAAATGTATTTCCCCTTCATTTTAAAAACTTAGGAGATTCATCATCACTTCATCTAATTAGTTGAAGGTGGGAAGATTGATTAGGAATTTTGTATCCAACCCTCATAGCCCATTTTGAATGGCTAGGGATCCTAGTTAAGAATGTGCAGCTTAATCTTGGGAAAACAAATTGACTTCTTTTGAATCAATGAATTCAAATAGATTTGGGTCATGGTATCTTGCCTACCACAATGGAAACCTAATTCCCATTTCTTCATTTTATGAGTTAGAAAATTGTATTATGAGTTAGGATCAATCCATTCTTGTTATTTTATGGTGGTGACATTATTCTTAGGTAAATAGATAATGCTCAATTTTTAGAAGGCTCTCATTATTTATGTATTATAAATGTGTTTCACTCTATATGCCATTTTTTATATATATTTTCCTCACCCCACTTGTTTGACACTTCACAATGAATTTTTAAAGATATTTTCCACATTATTGTGCTTTTCAATTTTAGTGTCATTGGTTTTTATGATGTGACCTTGAAATTTTGATGGATAGGTTCATTGTGTCATCTGAATGAATTTGGTGATGTGATGCCATTATATTTTCATTTCTAAATAATTTCATTTAATGTGTATAACATGGATCTAAAACATATATATTTTTTGGGAATGATGTAATCTT
The DNA here is from genome assembly GCA_037957365.1 of Torreya grandis. Taxonomy (NCBI): domain Eukaryota; kingdom Viridiplantae; phylum Streptophyta; class Pinopsida; order Cupressales; family Taxaceae; genus Torreya; species Torreya grandis. Next base: position 3,973,909 of record JARHVA010000987.1, on the reverse strand, counting down.
TGAAGGACCTTATGCTTAATTGACTTTGTAATTACCATTTAGTACCTCTCTATTATACTATTTTTCAGTGCCTCATTCTAGGAATTAACTTTTTGACTTATATGTTGTCTAATATGTGCCTTCCCATTGTTTTTCTTCTTCCTTTTCATGATCTATGACTTTGTATTTTAAATTTTTGTTATATATAGATCAAACTATACAAAACTACACTAAAAACCTAAAAAAATATAAAGAAAACTATTAAATAAACAAAACTCCAAACTATATGGTGCTACTCAATACCCACTCTATTTTTTATCATGAGATTTATAGAGATCATTGACAATGGGTCTTAAGCCTACAACAATTTACTCACCCTAAAATGATGATTCATTGAAGGTCCTTAATCAATCTAGTTCCTTATTGTGATACTTTGTGGATGACATATGGTCCTTTCCACCAAATGTTCAACTTATTTAGATATTCCTAATTTTTTTTGTCATATAACAACACTATCTTTCTAGATAGAATTCCTTAGATTATAGGTTGTGATCATACCATGTTTTTTGGATATTTTTATTTACTTCTTATGTCCAATTTTCTCTTTTCCTAGTTTCTTCCATGTGAGTCAAATCCAAAAATCTTTCCCAAAGTGAGTCCTAATCTCCTAGTCGCATTATCAATGCAATTCATAAACTAAGAAAAATGGATTCCATTAGCACCACTACTTCCATTCTATATACCAAATAAAAAAGAGTGAATATTGTTACACATTTATAGTCAATCTTTTATGCCCATAGGATCATAGGAATTTGATCATGTAAATCATCTCTATGCACATTATATATTTTCATAATCATATTCTTGTAGATACTAAAATCTGATTTATATAGCATCTCATTCTTGTATAGTTGAAAAATACATATTACAATTTTACCCTTCAATTTTAGACCTCTCTATTGTCAAAAGGCTCATATTTTCCATCTCACCATGCCTAAATGTTTATCTTATGGTTTAACCCTATCATTTATGATGACCTAGATTTATTGCATTATATATAAATCAAAAAACCTTATATATATATATATATATATATATATATATATATATATATATATATATATATATATATATATATATATATATATATATCTTTCACTATCAGTTTTAGATCCTCATCAACTTCTTAGCTTGTCGAACATTTACGTCCCACATAAGGATACTTGCATTGAATCAAGTGTCTAGATTATTATAAAGTGTCCAATCCTCAAAATTATACCAAATTAAAAATGTTTCAAAATATATGGTTCATCCTATTTTTATAACTGAACCCTAATATGAGATATTTCCAAAATGTGTGGTATAAATACAAATCTATAATAAATCATTATTCATCTAACAAATACCAAGTAAGCACATATTCAAGCTCATTCAATCAATTGCATAACTAAGTTATACTACCCTATTTTTTAATATTTTCATATTAGTCATAGGATAAGTCATATTCTAGGTCTAGATCTCTCAAAGAACAACCCATGAGTAGTATTTATCAATTTACAATATAAATCACCACATAACCTTGCATATAGCATAATATACCTTTGTGCATAACTCATTGATAGAGGGGTCCTTTATGTAATCTCAGATTTATGAGCCCACTAACCCATTTTTGGCAAGGTACAAAGACCTAAGGTGAAGAGCTAGGTTTTGATCCATAAACATTCATCTACATCTTATGCATATGAATAAAACATATCGATAGAAAGGTGATAGAAAACTCAAAAAAATCTAGGTGATTGGTCCATAATATAGTGATTATTTCATACTAGATAAATCCATTAACATTAGAACACCTACATCGATGCAAGTGTCTCAAGTGTTATATAAATGTCTAGGCCTCTAGAAATAATATTTATAGAACCTAATGACTAGATCTTGATCTTGTTCTTACCTTTATCCACCTTTATAATTTTCATATTTTCTTTCTCATTTGTAGACAAGTTAATATTTATCTCTTATTCATGTTTATGCAATTAAATCAATATTTTGAATGTGTTTTCTATATTTAGCATAAGTTGGCATTTTTATTTATAATATTTATTTATTTTAATTTTAAATTAATTATCATAATTTTATCATCCTTATGTATAGGCTATTCTACTCTTTAACCCTCATCCAAACATCTTAAAAAATGTTTAAACAATTCTCAATAACTTTTTTATGCTTCTACATGTCAATTGTCTTGTGGATGATAAGTTTTGATTTTATGATGTGATGTCATGAACTTCTCAGTTATGGTCTTGATAGTATTATTGAGGAAGTGCATTCATATATCAATAAATAGCTTCACAAACATCAAAACCTAGTTATGATTTTCTCATACAAAAAAATAGCTATGTTTTTGGCATTTTAGTTTGATGTTGTAGCACTTTCTACCTTTTTGTAATTAATCCATCATAATGATTATATATCTGCCATGACTACATATTTTAGGTGAATTAATAGCCCTTAAAAAATAAATTTTTCATTGTTAAAATGGTTTCACCACTAACATTGGGTTTATAGGCATTTCATCCCTTTAATTTAACCTTCCTAATCATTGATAAATGTCATAATGTTTTGCAACTTTATGCTCAGCCTAAAATAGATTAATCCACCACATGCCACTTTGTAGTATCTTCCATATAGTAGATGCTCCTACAAAGTGTCCTCCTACAAGTCCCTAATGTGTTTCTTCTAGAAACTATAGTGTATCATGATCTAAGGCTACTCTATGAAGAACACAATCCTTACCCATCTTATAAATAATACCACTATAATATTGAATGGCATAGGTCTTATGACCAACTTATTTTTATCTTCCTCAATATAGTTCCCAAAAAAAATCCCTTGTTTCATAAATTTGGCTAGTCTTCCATATTATTTGGGATTACAGATACTCTAAAAAATGAGCATTTAGTGACTCATACTATAATTATTTTGTTTCCTTAGCATTCCTTATTAAACTAAGATGATCTAGTTCTACATTTTATCTTCCTAAATTAACATTTATCTTAAATTATAATTGTTGAAACAACATTAACCATCTATATATCCATCCTCCTTACATGGGCTTATTCACTAAGTATCACAAAGCTTGATGATATTTAAATAATTTAAATGGTGTAGCTAAAATATTATTTTTTAACGTAAACACCAAAGCCATAGCTTCTCATTTTGTAGTATTGTAGTTCTTATGAGTAGTTGAAATCTTCATGCTTATGAATGAATAGGGTGATCCAAGCCTCCATCTCCAGGTTAAGCCAACATAATTTTTATTATGATTATCGAAGAATCTACATGGAAATGAAAGGGACTAATCCAATATATAAACACCAATATTAGATATTTTAATATTCTTTACTTTAAATATATGAAGGTTTCTTTACATTCAATACTCCATTAAAACTTGTATCCTTACATAATAACCTTTCAAGTGGAGTGGATATATTTGCATATCCTATGATTAACTAATAATAATATCTAGTGTTCCCTAGGAATGATCTCACTTCAGAACTTACATGAGGTGGAAATATTGAAATGACTATGATTTTGGCTTGATTGACCAAAATACCATTTTTGAAAACTACCTGTCCCAAGAGAACACTAAAAAGAGTAAAGAGTAAACATTTATTCAAATTAAAGGTAATGCACAAAGGTCAACATATTTATAACATAAGTCATAGATTAGAAAGGTGATATTTAAATAATGAAAACACAACACAATCATCTAGAGTAATTTCATTAAATTCATGGATGAAGTCCTTGAACATAGTGACTACAGCTCTAGGAAAAAGAGTAGGGATGATTTTCAAACCAAATGCATTACCTTATATGCAAATGAAACCTATTCTATTGTAAAAGTGGTATTTTTTGGGTGTTCTTGCTCTTGAATAATTAAATCTTACATCTGCATACCCTCTATTTACTTTGCAATGTTAGTGTTAGGTTCTTGTATCTATCATTCAAACTCAAAGAATGTTTTTAAATGTAAATCTTCCTCATCATCACTAGATTCTATCAAATCTACATTATCTAGAATATTATTGTAATATTTCAATAAAAAATATTCTTTTCAGTTAGTGTCCCTATAATTCTTGATATCTTTACTCAAGCCTTTTGTTTGTTTCTCCTATGACATTTGATCATGCACAATTCTTATGTCTTTCTCTCATCAATGACATAAAATCATCTTTAATTTTTTAGACCTTTATATACTATTGGGAATATCATCCTCAAATACAAAATTTTGTACAAATTCATGATAAAATTGTGTCTAATTCTTGATCTCATTCCTATGCTCTTAATTCATATACCATGCTCGTGGCAAAGGTGCTAGAGTATTCTGAAACACATGCACCCATTATTTTTTTTCCACGCCCTATGAAGAATATAAATTCACACACATGAATATGTAATTTAGGGTATTGAGTTTATTGGAATAATGGCCACTAATAAGAGATTGTAAATTCTACTTAGAACCAAGCTTGCATTAGTTCACAGGCTTTTTCATGGTGTAATTACTTAGAATGATGAACTACCCACCATGTCATAGTAACACCTTTGAGTACATAGTTTAGATCACTGACATGGATATCTACATTAGGAATATGCTGGTGCTTAAACCTAGAAATGAATTTCATTAAGTATTTTTTGTGAAGTACTAGGGAAACTATCACTTGGTAAAAAAATCATTCTCATTAGTCTTACCTCATGGTCTCCTCATCCCTAGTTCATCAAATTTGCATCTGAATATCAATTAATTGAAGAGAAAACTTTCTATAGTAAATTACCCTCATATGTGTGTTTGATGTAGTCCATGTATATTGGAGTCACCTATTGTAGATACCTCATTTTGGCCATAACTATATTCTTGCCAAAATTTAGTTTGATCTATACTAAATAGTGTAAATTAAGCCTAAGAATCATTAAATGTCCCAATTTCATTTACACATCAAACATTAGTGCTCAAAATCATTTGACGCATCTGTATTTGGGGTACTATGTTTTACACAACATTAACCTCTCATAGATTCATTTCCAGTCAACTTTTGACCTATCAAATTGATAGTTAGGCCTTAGGATCCATTAAGCAAGACACTTAAACAATTCCTAAAGTGCAAAAATGTTAGGCATAATGAATTAATTAAGCGAATAAAATAAAATGATTAAGTGAAATTTCCATATGTAATTAGTAATGAGAAATTTTATAAAAATAAAAATTCAATAAAAATGAGGGCATGATGATGGCATCATCCTCAAAGTCAAGGAATTGAAAATATCTCCCTAAATACAAAAAATATATAAATGGAGATCCATGCTTAATAAATTTGATCTATATTCCAAATTTTAAATCCATGTTCCCTCCTTAACTCAACAAGAGCTAGTTCAAACTCAACCATAATTAACTCTAACCTAATTACACTTGTGTTAGAGTTAGTTTGGAAAGCTATAAATACAAGGGTTGACCCATTGATCCATAAGAATGTTGGTCAAATTTCAATCCCAAGTTTGCATCTTTCAAATTTGGACAAGTACAATATTTAGAAATTTTCTTCAGAAGAAGTATTTCTCATTGAGCCATAGTAAAAATACCAAGTTTTATTTCATTTAGAGAGTTTATTTCAGTCTTTTGGCTGGGTGTTATTTCCTTTAGAGGTTTTGTTTGAGGTTTTTTATTCAAAGTGTCAGGAATTCTTTCAGACATTTTATTAGAAATAATTTTCCTAAAGGGTACTTAGGGAAAATGGCACTTCTCAACTTTTCCAAAAGGGACATTTCAAAAATTTTGAAGGAATTTTTTAGGGGTTTTCAAAGGTCCATTTTAGAAAGCCAAAGGGGTCATTTGCAACTTTTCCAAAGGACTCTTCCATCTTTCTGAAAAGGTCATTTTCAAATTTTTTGAAGGGACATTTTCAACTGTCAAAGGGCCATTTATAGATTGCCAAAGGACCATTTCTTTTAGGTTGAAGGGAAAAAAGACAAAATTTTGAAGGGCTAAATGAAAAGTTTGAAGGAATTCTTTCAAAAATATTATCCAAGGAATTCTTTTGAAAAATTTGTCTACATATAAAAGAGGTCAAAGCCCAATTATTTCCAACGTTTTTTTTGATACAAAGGAAAAAAAAGGCCCAAAATATTGTTTAGTAAAATTATCCGTAAGAATTGCCAAGAGAAAGCTTGAATGAATTATTTTGGGAAAAGTGTTGAGATGAAAAGTCTGAAGGAGAAAAGTGTCAAAACAAAGAGTCTGAGGAAAGTGTTCTGAATGAATAAGGAAGGTGAAGGCCTTACAAACATCAAATTTAAACTACATAAAATATCCATTGGTGTCAAAAGACTTGGTGGGAACGTGAGATCAAATGTGGAGGTAATAAATGGTTGAATCCCAAGCATTTGGTGTAGCCAAAGCAAGCAGATTGGATAGGTTGATGGTTTGAGTTATTGCTGGTAGTTGACCAAATCAAAGAGCTTCCATGAAATAAAAAAACATAGGTGTTAAAAGGATGGCTAGCAATTAGGAGAAGAATTTTTTAACTATTTTTATAAGTCTCATTTCCCTCAATAGTGTTATGTGTCATCTCCTTTTTTTTTTAGTTTTGAATGCTCATAGATGCTTTTTGATAAAAATAATTTTTGGTGTCAATTCTGAAGGTCTTATGGCACTTTTCACCATTCTTATGACTGGTTTTGAATAAGTGTAACTCTTAACATGATATGGCTCACCCCATCCCTCTCTCTCATGCATTTATAACTGATCTTCATGTTGGTGACACATGTCATTGTGGCTCTTCAACTTCTCTTCTCTCTCTCTTCCACAAAGTTATATAAATTGAGCCATTTTTGGCTATTATAAGGGACCACTTTTTTGGTGTGGTGAAGCCTTACTAAATTGACATTACACTTCGATTTTAAACATTGAATACAAGTCCAATTCTAAGTTGTGAATGTTTTGTCTAAGTGTATGAATGATGTATAGTGGAGCTAAGTGATAGTATTATTCTTACTCCCTTTATCCTTCATGTTTAAGAAAGGGTTTTGATGTTAATAGGTCATGTGAAGTTTTTAAAATGTACTAATCTCCCTTTCAAGTATGCAATTGCATCTATGGTGTGCTTTTTTCCCCTTAGGTCAAGTATCTTGTTGATTGTCCCAAGCATGTTACCTTCACATTGAAACACTATGTTAGGATATTTCAATGCATGGAATTGGTCTTAGAAAGAATTGCCTCTTAGTATAAGTATGATAGTCTATGGGATATATTCTTGGTGTATCACCTCTCTAACATAGTTTTCAGTTTATGCAAACTCTTGACTCTTTTCATGAATAAGCATTAAGCTAGGTGATAGATACTTAGAGAAGAATTTAGGGAGCTAAAATTTTCAATCCTAGAGATTCATCTCTCTTAAACATTCCCACAAAAATGAGAGATTATTTAATGTTGCATCAAATTGAAAGAGCTTCATAAAGAATCCTAGGGTGCATAATTTGATGGTAACAATTCTGGCATGCTTGATGGGATAGCTGGTCCTAATTATTTCCATGTCAAGGTGAATGATAGCCTTGAAAAGTTAAAGGTTTAAGAAGTGTTATTAATATAGCATTTATTGACTTCAAAATGTGAGAATATCTAGTTGTAGATCAATTTTTCCACACTATACTTCATGGTCCTCACTAGATCATCTTCTAGTATAGTTTTCAATCAAGCTCTTCTACCTAAAAGTCCTCTTGAAGAATAACCCCTTGTCCCTTTCCTAACTTTTAGAGATATTGAGAAAGAAGGTTTTGAATAGTAGGAGGAATAAGTGGATGAGATAGGAGACCAAGAGGAAGGATAAGAGATGGCTAGGCAACATACTTTCCCAGCCTTCAAAACCCAAAATCAAATCAAATTTCCTACATATGACCCTATTCCTCCTAATGCTACCAAAAATATTCCTAGCTTCAATGGAGAAAGTCATATTACCCCATATAATCACATTAGGGACATTTAAAACTTTTAAAATTTTCATAATGTTACTCAAGCCAACATAGCCATTAGATTTCCTGCCATGTCCTTAAAGGGTAAGGGACTTGATTGGTATATAAATTTAGAAGGTGGTTGCATCATGAATTGGGATGAATTTTGGGAATTATTGGTGAATATGTTTGAAAAAAAGAGTGATCACTCTTCATTAATCCATGGGAGATTTCAATGAATCCATGGGAGATTTCAATGAGAGATTTCAAAAAACATGGCATTGGCTACCACCTATCATGAGGCCTCCTCCAAAATTTGTGTTCCCCACCTATCTCAAGGCTATTGGTATTGATGTGGTAGTCATGTTACAATAAATGGGAGGATTTACTTTACCTAAGGCATATGAGATAGCCATTGAAGCTGAGAATAGTTTGATACAAGCTGGGAGATTACCCCTTAGAGTTTCCATGTCCTTGTTGTTTGATGGTTTAGTTGAAAATCCAAGTAGAGCAGAAGTTTTTAATGCCAATTTCAAGCCTAAAAACACTCCAAAGAAGGTGGATAATACTATTGATAATGATGAAGTGATTAGATCATTGCAAGCCCATTTCAAACAAGCCGAATTACATGTAAGTACTTCACCCAATCCTCAATACTATCCCAAACAAGGCTATAGACCTCCACCCACATACAAATATAAAGGTAGAAGACAAAGTCAAAAAGCTTTTAATAGGCATCCCAATGCCTATAATCCCAATTCTATTCCATCTACAAGGGCTGTTGTTCCAGTCCATACTAATTTGGTTTAAGGAGAAGAACATATAGATCATTGGCGGCAATCTCAAAGTCAATTTGAGTATGATTTTGGATAAGGTTGTCATGATTTTGTGGCACAAGATGGAGCTACTCCTTACCTTACATCAAAAGAAGAACATCTCATACAAGTGAACACTCATGGAGAAGGTAGAAACCAAGGTACTATTCTCATGAACTTTCAAAAAGAAGATGACTATGTGTTAAATCAAAATGCATTAGTAGAAATCAACAAAAGATCTAAAAAAAGAGTTGTAGGAGATGTTACCAAAGCACATGTGAATCCAAATGATGCATATCTAAGGACAAAATGTGTGAATCCCAATGTAACACCTCTTACTAGTCACATTCATCATCAAAGTCAAAATGCAAGCAAGGTTGTCAAGTTTATAATACATCAAGTACAAGATTCCTCACTACCCCAAGGATTCAATAAAAGATAAATAATTCCCCTATAAACATCATTGACTCTTTAAAGAACACCAAGAGTAGTATATCTCTTTGGGAAGTCTTGCAAATGCCTGGTCAAAAGGAACTCCTACAAGAACATCTTGCCAACATCAATGTATCCCCTCAAACTCCAAGGTACCATGGTGTGGCTCTTGCCAACACACTAAGTCATGTCTTAGAGCCCTCCAACAAATATAAAAATCCTCCACATTTTTACATCACACTCACTATAGGAGATAAATTGGTTCATAATTGTATTATGGATAGTGGGGCTAATACCATGGTTATGCCTAAGGTAGTTACAAGTAATTTGGGGTTAAAGTATGAGCCACATAACAAGGGATTGTTACAACATGATGGAACTCCAAAAAAGATAGTGGGACTAGTTAAAGATTTGAAATTTTTTCTACATGATTGTCCAAGTTTCCCCATTATGCAAGACATTGTGGTGGTAGACCTCCCAGCTCACTTTGTTATTTTCTTGTCAAGGGACTTCATGAATAAAATTGGAGGATATATTTCTACTTATTAGTCTTTTATAACTATTATAGCAAGGTATGGAGCCAAGGTGATGATAAGAACACAACCCTTGGCAAGGTTTCATAGTGAACCATATGTGGAGTCAAGTTCAAATCAGAATTGTGTGATTAGTAAAGAAGAAGAAGGTGTCATAGAAGGTGGATCATTCTCTCCACTTGAAGGTATTTCTGACCTTTTCCTAGATGAATATGGTACTAAAACATATGATCATGATTCTTATGCATCCATGGAAGAAATAGATTTGGGGACTTATTATGTACATGAGGAAGATATTCCTATACCTCCAATTATAAATGAACATCATAAAATAGAAAATATATGTCCTACTTTGTCTTTGTCTCCTCAAGATGATCAATCACTTGTCAAAGATTACAATAAGTCCCATGTGGCCAATGACCAGTCCTCTCTATCTTGTTCTCCACCTAGTCCAATTAGTTCTCCTCCAAGTCATGCCATTGCTAGTTTTAAAGAATCTCTTGTTGGTTACCAAGAATACATGATAGAGCTTAATACTAGATATAGCAGTGATCAAGTAATTCCAAGTGTTTTTATTAGGAGCATAAGGAATAGGTTAAAAAAATAAAAAGGGAGTAGATACCTATAGAGGAGTCTAATTGGTCAGATTTAACCTATGAGTTGCTTGAGGTTTGTAGCCTAAATAATAATCTAGAAGAGAAATTGATATCCCATGAAACAAATCCATCTTGGAAATCTCAATATGCCCCAAACTCTTTGTCTATTGCCCAAAACTTCTCTTATTTGGAGTCTATCCTAGAAAAAAACCAAAAAAGGGAAGAAACCATGATGGAACAAGTCAACTTGTGTGAAGAATATGTGAAGAAGGAATAGAGGTTTCATATTGGTTGAATAATGAGAAAGATCTAACTCCTTATGAAAGTGATGATCCTTGTGTTGAAAATGATACTTTAGATGGACTTATTTTGAATCCTAAATAAGAAATGTTTTTTCTGATTATCCCTTTCCATGATGCAAATCAACCAAAAGAGGATGGCTTATAGCATATTTTTGAAGAAATATGCAATGAATTTGAAAGCCAAAAAAGGCCTACAAGTCCAATAAAACTGACTACAAGCCATGATAAGCTAGATGTTGGAAAATAGGTATGTGTTGAAGAATGTTATCACTAAGAGAGTTTGGATCAAGATGCAACAATATATGATGATCTTGGGCCCCTTGAAGGTGAGTTAGGGATTGATTCTACAATAACTCATAAAACTACTTCTATCATCATCAAAGAGGAATTTAAGCATGAGATAATTAAATATTTCCATGATAAAATACTTCTTGGAGAGTTTGAAAAAGGTGTGATGATTGAGAAAGAAGATGAGATCTATCAAGGAGACATGAACTTAAAACAGGCTGCCCTATATATGGACATGCAAATTTTATATGAGGAGACAAGAGGGAAATAAATTGAGACATGTTTCCAAAACCAAAAGGACTTCACCTAATTAGGAGATATATTTGAGGTGAAATTATCAAGTGACATGAAAAGTCAAGGAATAAAGATAAAATGTGAGTCATCTAGTATCACACCCAAAAGGAAGCACACATGGAATCCTCATTCATCTAATGAGGTGGGAAATTGAAGATACTCCCCTTTTTATCTAGGAAGGGATTATGATCAAGATAGATATACATACTATATTTTTTTCATTTTTTCTTTGTGTTCCCTAAGTGTTTAGTAGCACAAGTGTGTCTTTGTCTTGTGTTTTGCTTTTGTCTTGTGTGTGCTGTTATTTCTTTGTGTGTCTTGTGTAATGTCAATTATCTTATGGTCAATCCAATATCTATTCATGTCAATATAAGTGTTTATATGCATGACTCCATGCCCAATGAAAGGATTTAGGCAACTAGTCTTAGGCATAGTAGTCATGCCATCCCTAAGAATCACAATGAATGTTGGTCAAATTTTACTCCAAAATTTGCATCTTCAAAATTTGGCCAAGTAAAATATTTGGAAATTTTCTTTAGAAGGAGTATTTCTCATCGAGCCATAGAAAAAATACCAAGTGTTATTTCATTTAGAGATTTTGTTTCAATCTTTTGGCCAGGTTCTATTTCCTTCATAGGTTTTGTTTCAAGTTTTTTATTCAAAGTGTCAGGAATTCTTTCAGACATTTTGTCAAAAACAATTTTCTTGAAGGGAACTTAGGGAAAATGGTACTTCTAAGTTTTTCAAAAATGGACATTTAAAAATTTCTAAATGTCCATTTCAGAAAGCTAAAGGGTCATTTGCAACTTTTTTGAAGGCCCATTTCAAAAAGCTGAAAGGGTCATTTGCAACTTTTCTGAAGGGCACCTCCATCTTTATGAAAAGGTCATTTTAAAATTTTTTAAGGGACATTTTCAAATTCCAAATGGTCATTTACAAATTTTTTAGGGACCATTTCTTTCAACTAAAGGGAAAAAAGACAAAATCCCAAATGACAAAATAGAAAGTTTGAAGGAATTCTTTCAGAAAGATTATCTGAGGAATTCTTTTGAAAAACTTGTCCACATCGAAAAGAGGTCAAAGCCCAATTATTTCAAACATTTTATTTGATACAAAGGAAAAAAGGCCCAAAAGATTGTTTAGGAAAATTATTTTTAGGAATTTCAAAGAGAAATATCTAATGAATTCTTTTAGGAAAAGTGCCAAGACAAAAAGTTCAAAGGAGAAAAGTGCCAAAACAAAGAGTCTAAGGAAAGTGTTATGAATGAATAAGGAAGGTGAAGGCCCCAAAAAATTCAATTTCAAACTATGGAAAATTTCCATTGATGTCAAAATACTTGATGAGAACATGAGAGAAAATATGGAGGTAAAAAATGGTTTAATCTTGAGCATCTGGTCTAGACAAAGAAAGCATAATGGATAGGTTGATAGTTCGAGTCATTACTAGCAGCTAACCAAATCAAAGAGCTTCCATGAAATCAAAAAATATAGGTATTCAAAGGATGGCTATCAATTAGGAAAATCATTTTTTAACTGTCGCCATAAGTCTCATTTCCCTTAGTAGTGCTATGCATCAGATCCTCTATTTTCAGTTTCAAACACTCATAGATGATTTTTGATAGAAACCATTTCCTATGTTAATTCTGAAGGTCTTATGACACTTTTCACCATTCTTATGACTGGTTTAAAATAAGTGTAACTCCTAACATGATATGGCTAGGCCCATCCCTCTCTCTTATGTACTTGTAACTGATCTTCATGTTGGTGACACATGTCCTTGTGCCACTTCAACTTCTATTCTCTCTCTCTTCCTCAAAGCTCTATAAATTGAGCCATTTTTGGCTATTGCAAGGGACCACATTTTTGGTATGGTGAATCCATACTAAAATGACATTACACTTTTCTTTTGAACATTGAATACAAGTCTAATTTTGAGTTGTGAACATTTTGTCTAAGTGTGTGAGTGATGTATAGTGGAGCTAAGTGATAGTATCATTATTAATCCCTTTATCCTTTATGTTTAAGCAAGTGTTCTAATGTTAACAAGTCATGTAAAGTGTCTTTAATGTAATAAGATATCTTTCAAGTATGTAATTATATCTATGGTTTGCAATTTTCCCCTTAGGTCAAGTATCTTGTTGATTGTCCCAAGCATGTTACCTTCACATTGAAACACTATGTTAGGATCTTTTAATGCATGGAATTGGTCTTGGAAAGCATTGTTTCTTAGTATAAGTATGATAGTCTAAGGGATATATTATTGGTGGATAACCTCTCTAGGATAGTTTTCATTTTATGTAAACTCTTGAATCTTTTCATGAATAAGCATTAAGATAGGTGATAGATACTTAGAGAATAATTTAGGGAGCTAGCCCTTTCAATCCTAGAGATTCATCTCTCTTATAAGTTACTATAAACTTGAGAGATGATTCAATGTTGCATGATATTGAAGGAGCTTCATAGAGAGTCCTAGGGTGCAAAATTTAATGAAAATAATTATGATGTTAAAATTCATTCAAGGGTCCATTAGTATAGTGTTATCATACCCATTTTCTAATCCAAGCTAATCCAAACCCAAATCCAAGCCCAACATTACCAAGGTGACAAGGAGAGATGGTGCAAAGAGTTTCATTTTCAAATAATTCTTGATCACACAATTGAGCACATCAACCCATTTCCAACATAAAACTCTTGCTCCCATAAAAGGTAAAAATATTTTGTTTTGCTTTCATTTGATAGTTACTTGTATAGTTTACTAGCTCCTTGAGTCTATAGGATAGAGGTGTAAGTCTTTATTTGTGTGTTTTGTTTGATTTTATTCATACTAACACAATAATAATCTCCCCTATTGGATTCCTATTGATCACATAATGGCATGATCGATGGGAGTTTCATCCCATAAAGCTCTTCATATGGCTTCTTATAACATTTTTCTAACTTTTTCATGCTAAATTTTTTATTTTAAGGCCAAAAAAGTGAGTAAATCAAACTCTCAATCAAGACACAAATATATGCAATTTTACACTTGTGAAATACTAAATTACATTATAAGAGTTAATTTTGCATAAAAAAATTGATTTTGCACCTAGTAAAGTGGGTATTACTCTGGTAAAGTTGGTATTACTTGCTAGAGTTAGTATTGCATTTGAAAGAGTTAGTGTTGCTTCATATAGTTATTTTTACACTACTAAAATATGGTTTTATGTGGTTAGATTCTATTTTGCCTATAAAATGTAGTTTTGTAATTGGTAAGTGTGGTTTTATACTCATAAAGGTTGATATTGCACCTACACAAAAAGTTAGTTTTGCATGTCATAGTTGGTACTGCACCTTGTAGATGTAGTTTTTCACTAATATATGCATTAATGTAGGGTATAATGAGTTTTGCATTGCATAAATGAGATTTTGAAATAAGACATGTGGTTTTTCACAAAGATCCAATATTTCACTATAATAGGTAGTATTGTATTGTGTAAAAATAAATAATAACTTGAAAACTCAAAATGAAAGTTTTTTTGATGATTAGGTCTTTGGCATAGAAACAAGAAAACCCCCTAATGCTTTTTGATGGATCCAAGACCAAGAAAGGAGGTTTTAAACACTTCAGATTTTCAATTCACACTTACATTTGGTGCATAAAATAATCTAAAAACTTTGGTTTTTTTTTAAATTTTACAAATACCAACAACAAATCCAAGTGGATAAATTTCATTTCACATTTCACTTAGTGATTTAAAAAGAACATAAATCTTAGACTAAGTGCTCCTAAGAACTTTATTTTTATTTTTTTTGTTTATTTTATTTTCCTGCAAATTAGACTTTGTGTGTATTTTCTCTCCCTCCCCTTTAGGGAACTTAGGTGCTTAGTTCTACTTAGTCCAAGCCTAAAAAGAATGTTGTTTATGCTCTCCACAAGTTTGAATAACTTGGGTGACTTTTAAAGTCCTATTTTTATTTATTTATTTTATACACTTTGCTTGTGGGCAAGATTTCATCACCTCCCCATAAGTTCTTTATGGAAGGATTGACCCAATATTTCATCTCCCATCATTATTTTGACCCCACTCCATGGTGGGGTATATAAATTAGGGCACAAGATACTATAATTGTCAGGGGTTGAGTAGCTAGCCTCTCTGATTATAATGAAAACTTGAGTCAGGTTTGGATAAACATCATACTCCACTAAGTACACAGATGGAGTAGCTATACAAAGGAATAGACCCTTTTATAGTATGTTAACTAGTATTAACTCAATTGATGTGATTGCATCTCTAGTGTTAACCACACTTGGGACCATCTAAAATGTGTGAAATGTATATTTTTTAGACAAACCCCACTTATCATGGAAATATTATCAATGGAGGTTGAGTATCCTGAAGTTCCATGTCACCGTATGAATTATTGAGAGAAGAGGGGGCCTAAAAAACCTTAATTTTAATGTGCATCTAAATTTATTAGATTAATAAATTACTTCCTCTTAAGAAGGAGAATATTGATAGAATTCAAAAATACAAAGCAACCTTGTTATTTTTTTAGGGATAGGATGATACACTTAGGTGTTTTTGTGTATTTTTATTTTACTTGCATTATTTTGAGTTTAAAACTATTTTTTTTTAAAAGCACATCAAAAACAAGTCATGAACCAATCACATATTTATACACCCCTTTTATCCTAAGAGGCATTATTCCATCCATTTGATACCATACTTTACCTTAGACATTTTATAAAACATTTATTTGTGTGTCACTTGTTTTAAAGGGGCATCATTACACTTCTAATTTCATCCCAAGTTTTAGATTTGAAGTTTTGATTCAATGACCATTGTCATACTTTTTGAGCAACATAACATCATTACTCTACTCGTATTATTTCAAAACCTTGCTTTGTGTCAAAATGAGTTAAAAACCACGTATGCCTTATGTTTAAAATTGGTATCATTATGCCATCAATTTTGGTATAGAATTTTTTGTATTTGAGAACCCAAGTCTTCTAAACCAAGTTTGAAATTTCTCTTGTGAAGTTCAAATTCAAACATTGAGTGGTTTATACTTATGTCTAACTTAACCTTGGCTAAGGTGTTTACTTCTTATTTTTTAATTGTGCAACTTGGACTAATTCCTTGTTTGATTTTAAGATAATTTTTCCTAGATTTAGGTGGTCTCTTTTCTATGTGCCTCACCTCTATTTTTTTGCTTAGAACTAAGGTTAATACTTTCTTTTCAAGTACAACCTTAAACATGATTAGTTTACATTTGAGTCTTTATTATCACTTGGGATTGAATTATTTACTCATCATGTTTTTTATTTGCTTACTTGAGATTGAATTTCCCAATTAGTTTTACGCATGTGCTTAAGGTCTATTGTCTTTTACCAAAGTTCAAGCTTATGTTTGAATCCATGTGCCTAGTTTGAGTCTAAGTGTTTTGATTTTTTTAATTGTTAGATTAATTACCTTATCATTATTACTTTGACCAAGTTTATTTTAAGTCTATATTTATGCCTTATTTATAAAGACCTAGAATTTTCCTTTAATTTTTAGATGAAGTTTGTTTTAAGTCTATCTTTGTGCCTTTATTTCCAAAGACCTAGCATTTGCCTTAGTTTTTAGATTTAGTTCATGCCATTTTGAGTCTAGATTTTTTTTGTGTTTCCAAAAACCTAGCATTTGCCTTAGTTTTTAGATTTTGTTCATGCCATTTTGATCTTATCTTTATGCTTTATTTCCAAAGACTTAGCAATGTTTCTATTTTTAGACCTAGATTAGAGTAGTTTGAAACACTTTGCTAAAAATAAGGATTCAACTTGCCTTTCATTTGACCATTTTGTGGAAGACATAAAACCTTGAGGACATTTTAAACCAAGTTTATCATTGACAAATTTTTGAGAATAACTCTATTCCTAGGCCAGATTTAGAACAAGTTTCTAAATGTACCATGTTTATACCATTTTCCATTTATACCATGTTTTAAGATTTTTGATAACTCTAGACCTTTTCTTCATGAGACATTAGTCTTGGATTTGGATATGCCTCGCTACAAACATAGTGGAACCATGTACAATCCATATTATGAAAATGTAATCATGAATGATGCCTTTGTTCAAGACTCATATAGTGATGATGTAGTTTTTGAGATGAATTCATATCCTCCTTACACTTCTCAATATGTGGAATAAAGTCAAGATTTATTATCACACTACTTGGTTAACACACCTCCCTATCTAGGTTAGGACTAAGAACAAACAACTCAATACTCTTTTAGTGTGTCATCTATCATCAAACAAGTCCAATAGCAACCATACTATGTTACCATGCCATCAAATTATGACCCATACTTATTTGATTACCACTTGATTGAGAACAAGGATGAATTTTTAGTTAGATCCATAGAGGTAGGGGCAAAGTTTCTTGAAGACTTCCCCCATGAAAAACTACCTAGTCTAGTTATAGTGGTTACAAACATAACTTACACCTAAACTATTGAGCATGCCTCTACTAGTTACCCTCAAGTGCTCATATTTATTTCATACCAAGATACAAATATGCTTTCAAAAGGAAAGGGCCCCATGGAGGACCAATTCATGAAAATGCAATAAGCATATCAAACTTAACTTAATTTAGCATGTAGTTTCAATGCCATGGCCATATTGAATGTTCCACTTATAGAACTAACTCATTCAATAGGAGTGTTATTTGATTCAATATTTCAAGTTAATCTGAGTGTAGACCCAAATACCAAAGCTAATTTATTAAGTGACATGTTTAATGTCCCATTCATTAAGGAAGTGATTTTTCCCCCTACTCAAGACCATGTGATAAATATAGTGGATAATGTACACATAATATTTTCAAACTTTTATCAATTATTGACACTTTGTATCTTGAAATAACCCATTGAGTTTCAATCTCTTTGAGTACACTCTTTAATGGGTGCATTGGGAAAGGGGTGGGTAGACTATTGGTGATTTTTAGGATTGTTGTCCCTTTTGCCACATGTTATCTACACACTTATCTACTAAAACCATTTACCCTAATATTGCTCTTCTTAGTTGAACCCATTATAGACTTTTGACACATTTTATCCTCCTTTTCCTTAGCTAAATCCCATTTTTCTAGTTGAATATATAGGGTCAACTAGGTTGACCCTGTATAGTTTCCAATTTTTTTCACTTAGGAGCTATTTTGACCTTTGGCTGACCTAGCTTGGGAGCTAGTGAATTATTATCTAAAATTATATAGGGTTGATTGGGTCGACTCTATCGGATGACATTTTTGAAAGGATTTAGGGTAAGATCTACCTATATATAAAATTTCATTTCCCACCACTTGATAATAAAGAAGAGAAAAAGAATAAGTGTGAATGAACATCTACTTATTGACCATTCTACTTGAGAAGTAAAGATTAGGGTTCCATAATTTCTTTGGAGATATAAATATTTTCTTATGGAGAAGTCTTTTGGATGCATTGATAGGTTTTGTATCCTAGAGCTGATCTGTATTTTTTATCCTTACATACCACAACAATTTATTGTGAAGCACATTGATCAAGGGAGATATTGAGGATCGATGGGGTTCATCTTCAAGGTAAGCATTCCTATTTTTATTTCTCTTTTTGTAAGAGTAAATAGATAATGTAGTTGTGATTATCTTTAATGCTTTATAATTTTGTATACATTGATGTGAGTATATTTATTCTATTCATGTTTAGTTTTTATTTTGTTTCTAACCCCCACTTTGTGCCATAACCTTTGGTGATCACTAGATCATATTTACTTTCTTGTTATTAGCATAGGTGCAATATTAAAACCTAGACCCCCTTAGGGTTATTGCATGATTGTGTTAGACTAGAGGCTTTGTAACCCTCCTTAGCATAGTGTATTGTGATAAGAAATACCCTAATTAGGTCTATCAGATCCCCATATTCATCATACTCATGCTTAATAAATGTATTCCCAATCAGAAGTGTAGGTATGCTCTATCTTCTCTGAGCCAGGATTGATTTATAGACATGATGCATTTTTGATTGCATACATTCCTGTGAACCCAATGTGAATATAACCCTTACAAGATTTATTCACCCATTTCAACATTTTATCATTATTTTTATCATATATTTGTCATACTAGATTGACTGTATTGACCCAGTTCTAATTTTTTGTCCACAGGTTTCTAGGTATAGGCTACTATATATACTCAGTCAACCCAATACAATTTTACATATTTTCAAACATCAAGTTCAATACACTAGGTCATCCTAGTTGATCCTATACATTTTTAGGCATCAGATTCAGACTATTAAGTCAACCTAGTTGACCTTGTACATTTTTAGGCATTCAACAATAGGTTCTTATAAAGCTAGGTCAATCTAGTTAACCCTGGTAGTAGGACTTGCAAGTATTTCTCAAGGTTATTAGACAACAATCTCAATTCTTTGCATCTTTAGACCCACCAAGGTTCTTTTTTATCCTTTCTCTCTTTCTTTACAGTCTTTATTTTCATAGTTTGTAGTCTTTAAAATTACTTCTTTACAACCAACTAGATCGACCCTATCAACCTAGTTATGTATTTTTTGTGTTATTTGGATAACTAGATCGACTCTATCAGCCCTATTCATTTTCAGACCTTGATTTCATAGTATAGAGGTGACACTCTCAACCTTGTATATTTTGTGCATACATTATCAACTATATCGACATTGTACCTTGTTTCAAGGTTGAAATTAACCCTTATATACTAGTAATTATCTCACACTTTCATTTCTTGTTTCTTACATGCTTAGAATATATCACATAATCTAATTATGTTGTTTTAATTAATCATTTAGTTTCATTATTTTCGATTTTATGCACACATGACCAAATCACAAAATCTTAACAATCACTTTAATAATTATCTACCCAAGGCCAACAGACTTGGATTTCATCACCAAGGGGGAAGATGACTTGGTTTTCTATCCAAGTATAAACACATGGTCAATGGTATATTTTGGCTAAGCACCCAATACCCTTATTATTTAGTGTGTGAAGTGAGGGGGTAGGCCCTAATACCAAGCTTGTACCATTGCTAATATAGATCTGTTTCATCCCAAACATCCTGAAGTTATCCTTAGATTGATTTATAGTTATTTGATTACAACCAACTTCTTATCAAACTTAAATTATATCCTAATAATCTAATAACATTCAAGTTGACCATCTAGTTAGCTTTTACTTTTCAAGTTGATTTCTAACTCTTTACTCAATTGCATTTTATATTAAAAAACTTGCATTATCTAGTATTGGTGCAAGGTTTTGTGGTGCGTGCCTCAATTGGATCACCTTTATTGATCCTATTGATTATTTTTTTCCCTTCAATTTTTGATTTTTATACTTGAAAAAATCTTCTAAGTCCAGTACATAGTCATTTTAGTCAACACAGTGTGTTATAAGCTATCTATTTTCCATTTTTGTTATACAAGGTTGATTAGGTCATCCTTGTACACATTTTTAGCCTTTGTTTGTTGTGATAGGTTGACCCAATTAACCTTATACTATTTGTAGGCCATGTTTCGATGATAGATTAGTCCAATCAAATCTATATAGTTTCCAGTACTTATTATTTCCTTGTGTGGTTATATAGTCTCATCTCATCATGATGACACATTTTCAACCTTATTTTAGTCAAGAAAATTTCATAATTAAGGATTTGGATAATAACCTCATTTTATTACTTTAAATGAAACTATCCAATTTCTTCCTTCCTCTTCTCCTAAGCCAAAACCAATCACTACATAATGTAATGTAGTTGAGGTCATATTTCCCAATCCTCCTCCTAATACCAATGTTGGGATTCCTCCCACCATCACAAATAATAACCCTCCTACAAACGCCAATACACCTAGTTATATAACTCAACTAATTGCACATGTAGTTTAATAAATGAACATCATGCAAATAGTCAATCAATTTCAAATGATGAACATGCATCAACATTTATTAAACATGACTAGTCAACCACCTCATGTCATCATGTCTCAACCAAATAAAATTTTTGTCCCTCTTCCTATTAGAGATTCCAATGGGAATATCATCTCTCAACCTCCAATTAATAACAAACTGATTCAACATCTTCAAAATGAACCTTTAGCTCCATTCATTGCATCCATAGATATTGGAAACATTTATCTAGTTATCACATATAATGGGACTAAGGACCCTACTAATTTCTTAAGTATTTTGGTAATCTCTATAAGGAATGGGTCCAAACTAACAACCTTTTCTACCATCAATATCTTATCTAAAACCTTTTTTGGTGATGCACTTAAATGGTACAACCAAATTCCTAGACATTCCATCTCAAAACTAGAGGATTTACTCAATGTTCCAGTAAAGGAATTCCAACATGATAACCTCCCTTGAAATTACCTTAGCCATTTCATCAATGCCATACAACTTCCTAATGAATCTGATCATACTTTCATCAAATGATGGAAGTCTCTTTCTCATAAATTATACCATAACATGAATGATGATACTTTTTAAAAACTATTTGTCACTACACTTAAACCTCCCCTTTAATACAAAGTTTGAATATTTTCCCCTAAAACATTAGAAGAAGCCTTAAACCAATCCAAAATGCAAGACTTTCTTATGACTCGATTTGAAACACCTCAAAAAATAACTAAAGCACATTTTCAATCATTTTCTCATAACATTGATTCATCCAAGCCTCCCCAACCTCAAAATGGAGTATCCAATTTAACCAATTTTAACCCAACCCACCCACCATTGAGTCTATAACAACTTAGAAGAAATTACCACCCTCTAAACTCATGAGATTTGATCCTTCCAAACCTCCTCCAAAATTTCATAATCTTAATAATTTTTTTTGGTGGCATGATACTATCATTCATTCTCGAGTCTTGTCATGATCTTCACCAATTTCTTCTTTCTTCCTTTCTTGGCCTACATTTCAATCTTGATACTCTAACAAGACAACGCTATCAAGACTATCTTCAATCTTCTCATATTCAATCTCAAGAACCATAATCACATTAGCATCAACTACCTAATTAACAACAAAAATCATACCATACTTATACCTCATCCACTAATTTTTTTCAAACCATAGTTGATCCTTCTTTCTACACCAATAAGGAAAGCATAGCTAACATGAACAATTTTAAACATATTGTTGCATCTATTGAACTTCAACCTCTTAGGTCACATGAACCAAAGGATTACCTAGTTCAAATTACTACTTTAAAGCATAACATACATGGTCCTCATTTACCTCCTTTACCTCCTCATACCTCTCCTACCCATCCTATGTCACATTCAACATCCTTAAAATCTAATAAGCCAACACATTTACCTATCTCCAAATGCACCTACCAACACAATGTAAATCATTCTAAAAGTTCAATTTTACCTAAATCCACATCATATGTTGGGGCATCTTACAATTCCCATCCACATGCCCCTTCATATTTTGGGTCATATTTCAATGCCCATCTGTAGATATACTTACCTATTGGGGTATTGTAATGTTCCTAGATAAGGGAATAACTAGTAGAAATAATAGCATGTAATAGTAATGTATTAGATGAATAATCCCACATGCATTAGACTAAGGAGATGGGTAGGTAATAAATAGTATAAATAAAGGGGTAGGTGATGTTGTATATTATCCAAAAAATTAATTATAATAGAGTTTTTCTCTAAAGGATGTATCCCCCTCAAAGTGGCCCATGATTCGGAGTCATTATTTCCATAAAAAGAACTGGTGTTGTAATGTGAGTGTCTCAAATTTATATATGAGTTGATTTGGTTATTTATTCATCATGAGAATGTTAGGTCCCTAACATTAATATCATAGTACATTCTTGAGCAATTTGTTTTCATTGTGGTAAAAAATTTAACCAATTTTTTTCCTATCATAGTAGAATTCATTACGATAGAATTTGCAATTTTTTAGTATTCCAGTCTAGAAGTATTATTAGTGTGAAGATCAAGTTTTTTGGGTGGAAATAAAATAAACCATATTATCATTATGTTGTGCATACAACTCTATATTATAATTGTGTTGTGAAGAATAATATTGGTACCCCTATCATCCATTGTTGTTTATTTAATATAATAGGTTCATGATAATGGTCTCGACTTATAGTCACCTCAGTAAGTTTCATCTATCATGTTTTGATTTTTATGTTGGTTTCTTGTTTGCATATAGCTTGTGAGTTATTTGTACCAAATAGTGCATCATACATTTTTATATATTCTTAGATCTAACAGTTTGCTGAGGACATAAGAGTATATTATCATTTTTTAATTTGTTTAGCATCAATGGGTTAATTGCTCTATTGAAAGAAGATTATTATAGAAATATCCACTAGTAGATGTTATTGAAACATTGAAAGAATATCTACCAATTTTATTCAATGTCATGATTCATGAAAATATCACTTTTTGATAGCACATATAGGATATGTTCTCCATTCAAAGTCCACCTATAATGTGGCCAATACTTTGACCATTTATATAAATCATCCTAGATTGATGTCATATGGTTTAAGGCTCATTGAATGCATCCAACCCTAATCTCTCTTAACACAGCTTTCAAAATATTGATCTTCACTTAGATAATATCTACTTGCTTCCTCTACATCAGTGATGACATCGACCATTTCCTATTCTTTTAGCTCTATTGGGGTTTCATGAAATCACTAGCCTAGTGTGTGTTATTTTCATAGCCTCTTTGTGATCTAATATCTCCCTTGAATATCATTCCTCTCTTGGTGGTAGCTATAACTCAAAAGTCTCTTATTTCCCTTCTCATAATTATATCCTTACCTCACCACCATGTATGTGATATCATTTGTCATTTTATCCACCTCCACCAAACTGGCCACATAGAATACTACTTTCCCTCACCTCCCATCATGTAGCTTGGCCTAGACTTCACTCTCCTCCACTATCTCTTTAACCCAAACTACTACAATTTTTTTCCCATACCAAAATCCACATTTCACCTAGAAACCACTTTTCCCTGAATGTCATGGGTTTCTCCACACCATTCATAGTTTTGGCCTTATTCTGATGGTCTTGGGTATTTTCAATTTAGGGTTACATTTTAGTATGGTTATCTTGTATGTAGGTCATGTAGTATAAATTGTAGCGTATCACATGATTAATTAGTATTTAGTTGGTTTAGATTTTTTAGATTTTATCAATAGTAATATAGACTGTAGTAGTTTGTGTTTAGTTTCACGTCATGTAATGTTTTTTAGTTTATCAACACTTTAAAAGTTTTAAGTTCCCATTCTTATATTATCATTAGGAATTAAATTTTATTCTCTATCATGTATCATCAATCATTTATGTGGTAATATCTTAGTCTTTAGTTATGTGTTAATAACATTTATCATCCACCCCATTGTGTTTTAGTTTACATCCATTTTAAAGTTTTTAGTTATGAAGGTGATGTTATTGTGTCACACTTTTTTTTAAAAATTTATTTTTCATAATAGTTGTCACTTAGTTATTTTGTCTTATATTGTATCAGTGTCAAAAAATAAAAAATAAAAAAATTGGTTGTGTTGTAAAGGATGCATTTTTTGTTGTAATTGGCATCCAATCCTTTAGTTCTCATGGGGTTTCCCATTCTCTCTAGAAATCATCTCATTGGTTAATTGACTTAGATTTAAAAAATTGGTACTATTCAGGAATATCATACTGAGTTTGAGACATTAACCAATGGCACCTCTACTTCATTTTTCATTCATTTCTTCATCAACGGACCTTAAGAGGAGATTCAAGAAAAGGTCCAAATATGGAAACCTTGGAAAATGATGGAAGTGTTGGGAATATCCAAGCTCACTAAAGACTACATCAACTAGAAACATCACCAAAAAATGCTCGCTTAGATCATAAAAGCACTATAGCAAACACTAGAAGTGTCTGAGCACTCTAATGAGTCCATTTAGGCAACCACCATGCTCAAATAGTCCCCAAATGAGCCCAAACTAACAATCACATGTCCCAAGAAGGAAATAAAGGCTCCACCTCCATCAAAAAACAATGCTAAGGGGGATGGCATGTACCCTTAGTTGGTTCATAAGGATAACTATTTTTCACATCCCTATTCTAGATTTAAGGTGATCATTGCCGAGCTTCAACCTTCATTGCTCGACTCTCACTTCCAGATTCTAGTTGTGGTTATTCCACTCATCCATCTTTATGTATATCCACCTCTTCTTTCAATGCTTATTTTTTTCCTTATTATTGTACATGCTCCTATCACAACACAGATAGAAGAAGTGAAAGTAGAAACAAATGCATGACAGAGCTTCCATATGGGGTTTAACATATTTTTGGTCTAGATTTCATTTGATCCTCCTATTTATTATCATGTTTTTAAGGTGAAACATAGTTAAGTGGGATGAAATGTAATGTACCTAGATAGGGGAATAACTATTAGAAATAGTAGCATGTAATAGTAATGCATTAAACTAATAATCCCACATGCATTAGACTAAGGAGATGGGTATGTAAGAAATAGTATAAATAAAGGGGTAGGTGATGTTGTAGATCATCCAAGAAATTAATTGTAATAGATTTTTTCTCTAAAGTAGGTATTCCCATCAAAGTGGCCCATGATTCGAAGTCATTCCTTCCATAAAAGGAACTGGTGTTCTAATTTAAGTGTCTCATATTAATATATTATATATTTGGTTATTTAGTCATCATGAGAGTAACAAGTCCCTAACATGCATCTCATGATGCCAACTCTTATTATACAATATATAATAACAAACACATTCAACTTCAACAAACCTTTTGAGACTTATAGACCTATATTTCACATGCTCATCTTTGATACATACATTAACATAGATCTTATTTATTCTTTTTATCTCATGTGTCTTTGTTTTTGTGCACTTTCTTTATTTTACTTTCACTTTATAAGAATCATTGTCTTCCTTTACATTCTTTGGTTTTATTACAAATTACATTTGGCTCTTACTTTCATTTTTTTCATCATACATTTATTTTATTTTATTCTTTTCCTTTGTAGCTTTATGATTATTTTTTCCCTTATTTAGCATTCACCCTTATGGGTTTTTATTTTATGAGTTAAAGTGTAAGATTATGGATAGAACCTGACTCTCCTCATAAAATTACCATATTTTCATTCCTTTTCTATAAAATGTTATTGATTCTTGATTCTCAACTTTAACTTTTGCTTCTTTTGATAGATGGAATTTGCACAACAATCTATGTTAGCATGTTTTCCTCTATTTGCCTCATTCGTATGATAATGAATCACACTTTACTGTCATTGTATCCCTTTTTACCCTTTGTCACATTTTTGAGATTTTAAGTAGTTCAAATTGTTCCATGTGTCATTCCTCTTGATTTCCTTTCCTTTCAATCCACATTGGATAAACAAGGTCGAAGTCAAAATAACACTTTTATTTTTACCTAGATTTATGAGACTCTTAGAACCCATGCTATTTGAAGTTATCTCTCTTAGAAACCAAGTCCCAAGTATTCAAATTAAAGTCATATTTAACACCTATGTTTGTTTTTCCAAATCTATATGGAGGAGGAAACAAAAAACCATCAAGAAAGTTAAAATCCAAATTATTTGAAACAAAAAATCAATGATCTATGAAAGGCAACATACAAATATCAAAAGTCCAAATCATACCAAAAGACATGATTCTAAGCACATATCCTATCTCTAATAAAAGCTCAAAATCTACAGTTGGCCTAACATAGAGCTGAGGTCCATTGGGGTATGATAGGCTAGTAGATTGGAATAGAATAATTTAACACACTTTATGGTGTTACCTACTTTCTCACGTAAGTACCCAATTTTAGTAGTGGACCGATGGCTTTGTAAGGGGTCTTAAAGAATGGGAAACACATTTCGGGAAGGTAGTTCCATTTCAATTTCATGCATATAGCCTTCATGGGATGATCTATGTATTGGATTTATTGACCTAAGACTTGAGTAGCTAAGAGAAGCTCTTTAGAGTCCTTAAGATTGAAAGTCCTCTTATTTTGACAAACCTAATTTTAGTGTGTTGACTTCAATAAAGAGTTTCTCTACATTGGTTTTTTATTCATTATCCCCTCCACCCATTTCATCTCCCCCATTGATTGGCATATTATGATTCTAAATCTATTTTACCTCTTCTTTAATTACTTCTTATTCACCTCTTAAAAACATGTTAGCATTGCTTTGTTTCAATTTTATCTATCTTTAGATCAAAATAACATGTTTGAGAAACTATGGATTACACCCTTACACCATTTATTTACCACACCATCTTAGTGTCATACTAGTCATGTCATTAGGTGGTTGTGTTTTCTTATATTGTATCTTAGAACAAGAACTAAGTTTGAGTTTTCATCCTTTAGAGCTTTTGATTTTACTTTATCCATCATTGATTTTTGTAGACTTCACTTATCTTAAATATGATATCTAACATTATTACATGTTTCTCTTTATGTATGCCTTCTTCATGTTTATCTCACATCTTGATTTACATTTTCATTTTTTAGACCTTCATATTTTTGTTTATGTTTTATTTGACTTGCTTATCTTACATGGAGTTACTTTTCATTTTCTTACATATCATTGTTAAATATTTCTTGCATTGATATTTCATTTGTCATTCATGTTCTACATACTTCCTAATGTAACTTGGTATGTTCTACATTCCTTTTTACCATTTATGTTTTACATGTTTTTCAATATGATTTAATGTGTTCTAAAATCATTTGTCAATCATTTTCCATCATTTGTCATTCATTTAAAATCCTTTTGTCATTTATTTGCCTTCAATATATTCTAGCCTTCTCTTAACAATTTTAATTTGCCAATTTTTCCTAGTACCCTTATATCTTTACTTTAACTCATTTTTTGACTACCATATGCTTATATTCCAAAAATTTCAATTTTTGGCTATCTTTTTCACTAATCTCTACATGTTCACCTAGTGTTCTTCACATTAGATGCCTTCATGTTTCTTATAGTATAATTCTTTATCTATAACACTAAGGTAAGTAAAGGTATGTGTTTCTCAATTTTGTCCTTTCATTTATCTTATTTATTGCTTATTGTACTTAGAATCAATGTTGTGTTATCATATTTTATTTCCTGAAGCACCATCTTGTGTTGTACTCACATGACACTTCAAGTGGGGCATATGTATACACATATTATTTCCAAAATTATATCACTTACTGACACTTTGTATCTTGAAGGAACCCATCTACTCTCAATCTCTCTAAGTGCATGCCTTAAGGGGTACATCAGGAAAGGGGTGGGTAGGTTGTTGGTGCTTTGAGGATTGTTGTCCCTTTTATCACATGTTATCTACACATTTGTCTCCTAAAACTATTTACCCTAAGCTTGATCTTCTCAATTGAACCCATTCCATAATTTTGACACATTTTATCCTCCTTGTCCTTATCTAAATCCCATTTTATCAATTAGTTGTATAGGGTCGACTGGGTCAACCCTATACAATTTTAGGTTATTTTCACTTAAAAGCTATTTTGACCTTTGGCCGACTTAGCTTGGGACCTAGTGAATTATTATCCAGAATTATATAGGGTCGACTAGGTCAACCCTATTAATCAACATTTTTGGAAGGATTTAGGGTAAGATACACCTATATATACAAGTTTATTTCCCACCATTTGATAAGAAATAAATGAATAAGAATAAGTGTGAACAAACATCTGCTTATTGATCATTCTACTTGAGAAGTAAATCTTAGGGTTCCATAATTTCTTTGGAGATATGAATATTGTCTTATGGAGAAGTATTTTGGATGAATTAATAGGTTGTGTAGCCTAGAGCTGATTTATATTTGTTATCCTTACCACAAAAATTTCTTGAAAATCACCTTGTCCAATAGAGATATTGAGTCTCGATAGGTTCGTATTCAAGGTAAGTATTCCTAACTTTGTTTATCCTTTTTTAAGAGTAGATAGATAATGTAGTTGTGATTTTCTTCCATGAATTAGAATTTTGTATACATTGATGTGAGTATATATCTTCTATGCATGTTTAATTTTTGTTTTGTTTCTAACCCCCACTTTGTGACACAAGCTTTGGTGAGCACTAGATTAGATTTATTTTTTTGTTATTAGCATAGGGGAAATATTAAAACCTAGGACCCCCTTAAGGTTATTGCATGATTGTGTTAGACTGGAGGCTTTTGAACCCTCTTTAACATAGTTTATTTTGATAAGAGATGCCCTAATCAGGTCTAAAAGATCCTCATATTGGTCATGATCCTACTTAAAAAATGTATTCCTAATCAAAAGTGTAGGTATGCTCTATCTTCTCTAAGATAGGATTGATTTATAGACATGATGAATTTCTAATTACATACAGATAACATGTAAGTGTCATCCAATCCAAGTCAAGGTGAGTTAAATATGTTAACAAATAAGTTAAGACAATAAGTGCCTTTAGATAATACCATGCGTGTTTCACAATAGCAAGGGGAAGGAATGCTTAGCTCCCAACCATATTAGATTACTCCCACTTCTCAACCAATTGATTCTTCAAGCATGAAATAATAGGGGATAATTAGTCAAGTGCCAACTAATTTTTTACCTTAACAAGTGATGAGTGTTATCCTAACTCACCAAGTGATGGCTAATATTTTATGGAAATAGGCACAAACTAATTTACCACCACAATAAAGGTATAACACTAAGTCACATCAACAGGTGAAAATAAATGTTCTATCTCAAAAGGTAGTGACAAATGTACCTCAATAGTGATATACCAATGTACCTTTATAATCATAAATGTTATCTAATCAACAATGTATTTTTATTTGTCAATAACAAATGCTAAACACTCAACAAGAATCTAATTCACAACATGTGTTTGTATAAGAATGAGGTGCCAATGTCTAACAAGTACCTATTAGGTAATTATTTCCTTTTACTCAATAAGTGCCATAGATTCAAAGATAGGGACTTAGTTAACATCAAGTCCCCTTTATTAAACCAAGTTTGACTAATCGATAGCAAGCCCCTACTCAACCTTAGTAGGCACAATATTTTCCATAAAGCCATTTCATTCCATCATAACCCTAATTTCTTTAGATCTAAGGCCATATTACAAATCCAAACCAATAAAATATACCAACAATGAATGCAATATTAGAAGCCTCATCCTAATCTATAAATGCATATTCTTGGTCAATTGATCCATCAAACCAACATTCCACATCACTCCATACCTCCATTATACCCCAATCAAGGTAATCCACCTTTTGCCACGTAGACACAACCATAACCAAATGTACCATAAATTTTATAGTCCCAATAATTAAAATAGATGAAGGATGCAATTGTAACCATTAAAAAAAGAAAGAAAAAAAAAGAAATTCAAATGGATGATGTGTGTTCATTTCCATTTAATATGGAGTATCTTCATTTACCATTTCCTCCAAGTTATGAACTACTAAAATTTTATAAGTACAAGGGTAGAGGAGTCCCTAAAATACATATAATATCTTTATTTTTCACTTACCAACCATTGGAATATGGTGACATTTACATATTTTTCCTTAGAGTCTAGTTGGATAGGCTTTTGAGTGGTTTCTCAAGTTGCTAAAAAAATTAGTATCTAACTTTGATGATCTTTCAGATAAATTTGTGAAACATTTATCCTATAATGTTGAGCATGATATTTCAATAACATATTTGAATCAGGCCAAGAAAAAAGTTTATGAGAGATTTATAATATACTTACAGAGATAGAGAGTGCTTGTTAGTCACTTCACCCACAACTTACCAAATAAAAAATTGGTCATTGTGTTTACCAAAATTCTTCCCAAAAAAATATCTTACCACTTGGATCTTCAATGTGAACACACATTCAAGGATATTATTATTAAATGAATATAGATTAAAAAGTCTCTTATTAATAAAGGGATTATCAAGTTGTCTTCCTCAAATTAGAATCAGAACCAAAATCAAAATATAGGCCTAAATTAGAATCCTATCCTAATCCAAGCATAAGCATATATACCAACTCAAACTAATAACTATAAAAATTCTAAACCATATAATTATAATTAAAAAAAAATTTGGTAATGGAGTAACTAAGCCATGTCATGTTCAAATGGTGTAAAAACCATTTGATAAACCTATATCATAAATGATGCTTATTCCACATCATCAGCCTATTCATCAAGCATAACCTACACCAAAACCTAGACCATCTCCCCAAATTTTATATCCACCAACTTTATAAACCCCTCCTCCAAGAAGAAGACCCATTCCTAGAGTATTCAATGACCTTGGTGATCCCATTAAAATAATGTCTTAAAAACTATCCATAGCTAATGTGATTAGTTGGCCAATTCCAAAACACTATCTTGAGGGTATACCATATCCTAATTGGTATAAGGAGCATGAGTTCTATGAATACCATCATGTTGATAGACATTATATATGTTGTTGAGTGCAGTTGAAGAGCTTTATTGAAAATATGTTAGAAAATGGAAAGATCCAGTTAAACAATAGATCATCTACTTCCAATAAAAACATGGGTATCTACCAAAATTCTTTTCCATAGCATAATAATTCCAATCAACAACAACAACAAAGACCACAATAATAATAATAGAACCAATATTAGAAACAACAATAACAATGTCAACCAAATGGAAGGAACCAAGGCCAAAATGACCCCAATAACCAACAAACTTACCACATGTTGCACATGACTAAAATAAATTTATAGGTCATATTGTAGGTGGGAATATTTCTATCATTACCATCAATCCTGGACCATATGCCCACAAACCAAGATCATTTCCTAACAGTGCCAATCAACCTACCTATGCTAGTAATCCTTCCTTAACCTATGATCATAGCCAAAAGCAATAACAACTATGGATTACTATTTTTAAAACTTATGTTGATAACTCTTCATTACCCCATGACCACAACCAAGTGCACTAACAATCAATAATTATACTCTCTGGCCTATCTCTATCATTTAATAATTACAATGGTCCTATGTCCAATCTAGATTGCACAATCACAACTTAGCGGTCTAAGATTACCATCCCAATCCCATAAATTCTTACCTATAACCCTATTGAACCCACTGTGTTGGCTAGGAGTAATAAAATCACCAATGTTATGGAAAAGGTGTATGACATTATGGAAAAACTACAAAAAAGGAATTTGGAGAGATGTGTTATGCTGAATTTGCGAGTACTTCATCCTTGATGGTAGGAGCAAAAGAGTTCATAAATTTCATTTTGTCTTTCTTAATCATTTCAGGCACAAAGATAGAATTTATTTTCCTTTCTATTTGCATTTTTCACTGCTTCAAAGTTTGTTTGCTCATAGAAAGGAGTCTTACCCAATTTTACATGAAGGACTGATTCTTATCATAGAGGGTTTTTGTAAAAATAATGCCATAGCTTTGACTCCTCATTTTGAAAAAAATAAGGATTCATAGTGTAAAAAGGATGAAAAAGTTAAGGGGAAATAAAAAGCAAAATCAAAACCCTTTAGTTCTAAAAAACAAAATGCTGAAGAGGAATTTGAGTTGGAAAGTACAAAAAGTTCTAAGAAGAAGGTTCTGGAGGAAGAGGAAGGGACCGATATAAGGGAGTTTAGTTCTAATCTAGAAGGTTATCAGGAAAATAAAGAAAAAAGTGAGAAAGGGAATGAAGGGGATACTACAGAGGATAATTCAGAACAGAGTAATTCCAATCATGAGGATAGTCAAACTATGGTGGGGGGAAGTGTTAAAGACACAAATATTTTACTTGATAATCTAGCTTTGAGAAGAGAGAAGTAACATATGGTTTTGGTTTCCACTCATGCTATGGAGATTAGGGAACAAGAAAAGGATGATCCTATCTAGCATGAAGACCCTGCTAAAGAGGAGAAAATGAAGGAAAGGGAGGAACAAATTGAAAAAGATGATTCCCCTCCACATGAGAATGTAGAAGACATTTGTGATGATTGGCAGAGGGATACTAAGCAATCCTTCATGAATTCAGCCAAATACAAAGCTAATTCTATCCTTCAAGTTGATTCATGGATATATAAGGAAATAATGGGGCTGAAGAAGAAGGTGGAGATAATGCAACAGAATTAGGAAGTTGATCGAACCAAAATCAATAATTTAGAGATGCAAATGAGAGACATCCTAATTAAACTTAAAGATTATGAAAATAATCTAAGGAGGCTCATCAATGAAAGTAAAACGAAGATGGAGCAGGTTACTTCAAGCATATGTGCTGCTGCTACTACCCTTGGAAAATGGGCAAATGAAGAAATAAAATCCTTAGAGGGTTTGAGTAAGAGAACAAGGCAGAGTTAGAGGAAGAAAGCCCTACAAGATGAAGCTACTTTAGCTACTATATCCATATAAGACACTGCTCTGATTGGAAAGGAAGCTGTGAAGATGATCCTGAAATTAGAAGACTAAGGTCTTCTTTAGCGATATTATTTTTGTTCTGGTCCCATTTGCTGATGTTAGCACTAGTTCTAAAACTCAGTTTTTAGTTTTTTTTACTTATTTTGAGTTTCCAAGTCTCTATAAAACCCTGGCTCATTTTTTGGCTTTGGATTGTGGTTTCAGGTCCCTGTAAAACCTGATTTTGATACTGTTCTTCAGTAGGTTTTAGGAATACTCTTCCTGTTGGATGTTACTACTTTATCTTTCTTCTCTATTATAGGGTTTTGAGGTCCCTTCAAAACCTACTTTTACCTTAATCTAAAACTACAAAAAACACCCACATAAATCTCCATTTTGGATTTAATACATACATCTACCATCTACAAGAACATCCTTATAGAACTCTTAGGCCAATCTCAAGTTCCAAATGACATAACCCTAGACAAATTCTAAGCTTTGGTGGGACATAGACCTAGGACAATAGTTAAACTTAAACCAAAGTGATATGTCATCCCTTGTTCATATCTATAACAAGCTATTATACATCGAAGTTGTCATCACATGGAACAAAGTCAAACATGTTCTCATAGACAATAGATCAGGCCTAAATATTACTTCTTTAAAGCTAATCAAGCATTTGGGATATACATTAGCTGCCCTTCAGCCAAATTTTTTTAATTTCAAGGCTTATGATAATGAAAAGTGGGAATCACAAGGAACCATAGGTTTTCCATTGATTGTCATGCTTTGAACCATGATAAACTTTTCTATGTGCTAGACCTATACCTATGCCTATCATATAATTTGTTTTTGGGTAGACCATGGATACATGAAATTCATACAATTGATTTGAATTTGTACTATTGTATCAAGTTTACTCACTTAGGGATGGAGGTAACTATCCATAGAGATTCATAGCCATATGAACACTACAACACTTGAAGGTCAAATATGAAAGTTGAAACTACTATTTTGGAATAGACCCAATACCTAAGAAAGACAAAGACAAAGAGATACTTTTCACATTTCCAAAGGCCAATTTTATAAACCTTGATAGCCTTGACACATATTCACCTATGCCTCCTATTGAAATGTCTAATCATTTTGTAATTTCATAGAATGGTCTAGGAGAGTATTTTACCCATGACACATTCCATATTACCAAGATTCCACAAAATCACAAGACCTATGTAAGTCTCAAAGCTAAGACAAATTTCATAGAATGGTGATGAAAGGGAAAAGGAAAACTTCATAGATAGGTGCCTATTATTTTCACACTAGACACCAGATAAGAAGAGGTCCTACTTTCCAATGATGATTCTTGGTTATACAATGACAAATTGGCTTATTATTGCTACAGTGCAACATATCCCATCCTTAACAAGATCATGGATAATCAGTGGTATGAAAGTGGAGGACTAAGATAAAATTAGTAGGGTACCCTTGATCCCATTTCTATAAATAGATACAAAGGAACTTATGGTCTCATATTTAAACCATCTGGGTGTGACCCATGTATTTTATTCATGTTCCAATGCCAACAACTAGTGACAATGATGTTGTTAGTGAAGTAGAGTCTAATCATAGAATTTATTAAGAGATTTATAGTAAAAAATATTTTACCCATATACCATTTTCACCATTATTATATTAATCTTAAATTACACACTTCCCTTTACCATCTTCAACTTATAGACTGGGACCAACAAATATCTATAAAATCATTAGACAAGTTTGAGAATGATGAGGTATTTTGTGATTTTTTAGGCCTAAGAGGAAATGTTATATTAGGAGACCAAAAATATGGGTTATTTATGTATATGTAAAGGATAAAAGTTGAAAACATGTCATATATCTGATTCTAATCTTTGACTGATCACAATCACTTACTCTGGCTTGTTCTTGATTGTCCTTTCCTTCAACTAGTTTTCCTCTTCTCTTCACTATGATTGATGGTCTCATTTCATAGTTAATATTAATTGGGATATTTAAGGAACTATAAATTTTATTATACCTATCACATGACTGACACCTTCAATCCATACCTCATTATATTTATTTTCTTGACAAGCTTGTTCTTACACATTCACTAGCTTACACTAGACAACCACCCTTTAGATTTTAAGGATCAAATCTTGTTGTAAGATTAAAGGAATCAATATTTTGTAATATATAGTATCATATGACATTATCACACTTTACCTATTCCATTTCAATGGATCAAACCCTCTTCATCATTACTTCTTACACCCTAAGGTTAGCATACCCTCTTAATTCTTGTTGCCTTTATTTAAGCAATTTTTCTTTTTTTGAGAAAATTAGGAACTCTTATCAATATATAATAACACTTATAGGTACCCTCTATCCAATTTTATTTTTTTATAAAATTTAATTAGCTTAAACCCCTTCTAGATATGACTTCCTTTATTAATGTCCTTCTAAATTAGGCCTATTAGCCCTAGTCTATGCACACAGTGGTGGTTCCATACCGCAAGGACCTAAAAATAATACAAAACCAAAATAATATGTTATAAGAGACAAAATTACATAATAATATTAATTTTCATGAAAATTAGATGGTGGAAACTCCTTTAATCCACTAAACCCTAATCTAGAGTTTGTCTAGTCCTACACAAACCTGTGGGCTTACAAAATGAGATAAATAAAGTTTCACAACCTTTAAAAATATTAAATTTATTTAAAAAGGTATTTTTTAACCTCTTAAAACTCTTACAATAGTTTTTAGGATTGGTTTAATACCTTAATAGCTTAGAATCAACAAGATCCAGTCACATTTGCACTCTTTTAGTGACTGTGCATGGTTTTCCATACATTATTCGCATTTAATACCTTATAAACAATAATTGGGACATTAAATAGGATTAATCCAATTTTTAAAATATAAAAATAAATTTAAACCATCTCTATACACTTTTTAATGATCATTTCTTACTCCTTTTGTCTATAGACTATGAAAACAGGGGCATGGTTGAGTGTGACTGTATTAAGTTTAGTGACTATATTTTCCTCCAAAGTGATCTCAAATATTTAAGAGAAATTTCATAAATTTGATTCTCCTTGTTCCCTATCAATCCTCATCCAAAAAACCTTCACTATTCCTTTCACATCATGATTTTATTACTTCTTACCTGACACATAGGCTTTGGATTACATACACAGGGTTATCCTTCAAGGGTATTGTTTGTTGTCATTTTGTCAACCACTTATACTTCAAGCCTAAGTCTTGAATCAAATTCCACATATTTATTATGAATATATAAAGCTTATTAATTTTATTTTTAACCACATTAAATCATACAAATCTCTTCTTTGACATGAACTGTCCATAATAGGGTCTTTATGAAATAGGGTATCATTCCTTGACTGACCAAAAAAGGGACCTATTACTTGTTTTCCAATCCAATATGAATATTAAAACTTACATCATGAACCTTGTATGAAACTAAATATAATATATTATCACAAAAAATGTAAACTTGACATAAAGAGTCAAATACACTTAAGACAACAACTCTTAGAGATAAGCCTATGCATAATAGGGTTACACCACAAAATACTTTCTCAAGAATATTTCCCACTTAAATTTATCACAAAATAAACCATACAAGTTGTCTTACCTCTGATATCAACCATGGAGGATTGAACATAACTCATTCTTTCATCCATCTTTACCAATCGTATCAACTTTCTTTCCTTTCCCTTGACTATAACCTACAACCCACTTGATCAACCTACAAACTTGATCATACCTGAAACTTAACAAAAATATGAACACAATATTGGCCACAAGGGATTTTCTAAGACAAAATGGATTATATTCACTCACTCTCATTGAATGGAATCAGACACATCAAACACATTGCTTTATTCATCATATCATTCTTTATTACAAAAATAGTCCATTCATGGATTGAGATCCTACTAGAGGATTTTCATACATTTTTTATTCTCAAAATCTCCTCTCTCTTCTTGGAGATATATCTCTCTCTATTTTTCCTCTACATTTAAACTCACTTACCATTCTTTCTTTTCAACCAACTTCAAACTTTCTTTCCAAATTCGTTACGAAATAACTTCTTTTTTTTGAACCCAATGTATGGGTAAGGGCTACTAAACAAATACGTGACTTCCAACTTGATAACTTAGAAATTTAGGGATTACATCACATTTTAAATGTACTCATTAGACTCTTTGATCCCACTTTACCTATTTATTCAATCCTTACATACATTTTAACCCTCTTAGACTCAATTCAAACATTTGAATTTTCAAATTCCCCCTTTTGGAGGGAAAACACCTATAGACTATTTGACACAACCCTATGACTCAAAATGGACTCCAAGGACATAAATGGACATAATAAGGTACCTTAAACACCTTGAAATCAAACTTTGACCAAATTTGACCCCTTATTAACAATAACCCAAAAATAGTGCTTCTTGGCTTAATGATCATGCATCAATTCTCTATCAAACTAGATCCTACATCTATTTTGGAGAGTAGGTGAACACCCTTAGCCAAAAAAAATAAAATTAAAAAATTTGGGTACCAAAGTGAAAACCTCTTTGTGACACTTTTAGACTAGGGTAAAATTAAAGAGAAAGGCTAGTCTTTTGGTGAAAACCTTTTTAGGTGCCACTAGATGGGAGTGTTCACCTTTCCTCAAATGAAGCTCAAGATACCACCAATGGTGAAATTATTTTTGGGTCTGAGTTTAGTATAGATGAATAGAATGTTTTTGATCAAATTATTTGAGAATGTCATAAAACTTTTTTTACATGGCCATTTTTATAGTTATAAGATTTAGATTCATCCTACTTAGGAGAACTTGAAGAACCAATCTGACCAGAGGACTTTGTCATTGTAGGATTATTCACATCTTTCCAACCATTATAGAGGATGGATTGAATCTCCTAGTATAGGATACTATGATAGTCAATATTAGGACTCCACATGACTTGAAGTGGATAAAATTAGGCACATCCCTCACTGAGGAGGAACATGAATTTTTTATAACACTTTTGAGTGAATTTTTTGACATTTTTTCATGGGCCTATTTAGACATGACAAGTTTGGACCCAACCTTAGTTATATACCACCTTATTATGCATCTTAATGCCAAACCTATGAAGTAGAAACTATGTAAGATGCATCCTCATATTATTGTGTTAGTTAAGAAAGAGTTGTAAAAACTCTTGAAAGTGAGATTCATCCAACCGATTGACTATTTATTATGGATATCAAACATTATATTTATCAGTAAAAATCCATAATGAATAATTAGAATCTACATTTATTTCAAAGACATCAATAAGGCCTACCCAAGGGATGATTTTCCTTTGCTAAATATTGAAATGATAGTTGAATCCACAACTGGGTATGAAATGCTTTCCCTTATGGATGGATTTCCAAGATATAACTAGATTAGGATCACATCAGAAGACCAACACAAAATAATGTTCACCACTCCTTGGGGAACATTTTTCTATTAGGTTATGTTGTCTAGCCTCAAAAAAGTGGGGGCCACAATCAAAGAGCTATGACCATTATATTTAATGACATGATGCATGATATTATTAAAGACTATGTCGATGACATATTGGGTAAATCAAATACCCATGATTATCATCCAGTCATACTATGGAGGATGTTTGAAAGGCTTCATGATTACAAGGTTTAACCTAATCCCAAGAAGTTATTCTTTGGTTTCACTTCAAGAAAAGTTTTAGCATTTATTATCTCTTGTTGAGGCATTAAAGTTGATCTTGCCAAGGTAAATTCCATTACCAAGATGATTCGACCTTCTAATTTGAAGCATCTCCATAGTTTATAAGATAAAATATAGTCTATCATATGCTTCATTTTGTAGTTGGTCGATAAATGTCATCCCTTCACTCACTCATTAAATAAATGT
Source organism: Torreya grandis (assembly GCA_037957365.1). Taxonomy (NCBI): domain Eukaryota; kingdom Viridiplantae; phylum Streptophyta; class Pinopsida; order Cupressales; family Taxaceae; genus Torreya; species Torreya grandis. Next base: position 3,934,289 of record JARHVA010000987.1, on the reverse strand, counting down.
GTTACATTTATTTGGGATGAATAATGTCATAAATAATTTGACCATCTAAAGGAATATCTTGCCAATCTACCTATTTTGTTACCATTAAAATAATGGAGGCCATTTCTACTATACCTATCAACCATTAACAAAGCCCTATGGGCACTTTTAGCTCAGCATGATGAAAATGGGAAAGAACATATTGTGTAATATCTAAGTCATACACTCATATCATATGAATATAGCTATAAAAGCATAGAAAAATATTATTTAGTTATGGTCTTTGTAGCCCAAAAGATACATCATTACATACTTAACAACAAAACCATAGTCATTACCAAAATAGATCCACTCAAGTATCTACTCTGAAAGACATATTTATAAGGCCACATGGATAAATGGATCATTATATTGAGTGACTTTGAGATTTATTATGTCAATTAGAAAGAAAAAAAGGGACAAGTAATTGTGTACCAACTTACTAAAGATTCCGTTTTAGATAGTAAACCACTCACTTTTACATTCTTAAATGAGTCCATCATGAACATCATAGAAACACCTCCTCATCAGAAGCATTAGAATCTATATTTTGATGGGTTATTTATATCTCATAGATCAAAGGTAGGCCTATTATTTATTACACCATAGGTGGATCTTATTACAAAATCATTATGTATCAACTTTCCTTGTACTAATAACATGGCTAAATATGAAGCAATCATTAATGGGCTTCATCAAGAAGTATAATGTAACATTCAACATTTCATAGTTTATGGTGATTTTTAGTCAATCATCAATTAGGTTAGAAACCACTTTCATACCAAAGATGATAATTTGGTACCATACTTGGCCATTGTGGACATTCTCAATCAATAGATTACCCATATTCAATTTTAACACATACCTCAAGCTAATAATAGGACAACAAATTCCTTGGCTACCATCAATTCTTTGATCTATAGCAAAAACAAGACAAATTACTATTAATTCCTCATTGAACATCTTCTAACACCTACTCATGAGCCTTTGACAATTATAATGATAAGTGATATTGTCAATCCTAGTTATATTTGGTATCCAGACCTATATAATTACCTTCATGACCAACCCTTCCACAAGACCTTTCACATAAATAATAAACATCCTTCACACACCAAGCCTCTTGATGTACCCTACTTAGTCCAACCCTTTACTGTAGAAGCTTTGATGGAAATATAGTTTATTTTTTGAATTTAATAGAAGCCACATTAGCATTGAGAGAAGTCCATGAAAAAGTGTGTGGATCCCACACTAGTGGGGTTTTCCTTGAAAAAATATCCTATATAGTAGTTACTATTGGCTGACCATAAAATTAGATGCAATTGCTTATATAAAAAGGTGTGATAAATGTCAAAGCCATGCCAATTTGATTCATGCTCTAGCTAGAACATTCAAACCAATGCTTACACTATGGTCATTTTCAACATGAGGACTCGATCTATTTGGGAAGATTAACCGTACCTCATTTGATGGCCATAAACACATCTTCACTACCACTAAGTATTTCACTATGTTCAAGTTATACCCTTCACTTATGTGACTATAAAATAGATTTATAAATTCATCTTCAACCATCTCATCTACCACTATGGTATCCCATCAAACATTATATCTGATAATGTTAGATAGTTTAAGAATAAGGATGTCAAAGAGCTATGTGTTAAGTATAACATTACACAACAATTTTACACTACATATTATCCACAAGGTAATAGCTAAGCAAAGGCATCTAAAAAGACCATTGACAATATCCTTAAGAATATTTTCAATGATGCTAGCTATGATTGACACCTAAAAATCTTTTGAAACCTCTAGGCATATCATACTAATTACTATACTCTAATAGGAGCCATACCATATTACATTATGTATGGCATTGAAGTCATTTTTCCCATTGAGGTTGAGTTTCCTTCTCTGTGTATCTCATTGAAACACATCCTAGATGATGAAGATTATAGAGTAGCTCACCTACAAGAGCTAGAGTTATTGGATGAAAATTATGTCACCACTATAAATAGTCTTCAATAATATCAAAACCATTTATGTGGTCAATATAAATATCATGTTAAAAACAAATATTTTTAGCTTGGTGATCTTGTCCTCAAATAAAACTAAAAGAACACCATGAGTGAGAAAAAGAAGAAAGGCAAGATCAACCCTAATTAGATAGGCCCTTATGTCATTGTTTCTAATTATGGATCTAGAGATTATAGGTTAGCTATACCAGATGGAGATTAACTTGATCCCATGAACATAATACATCTCAATCATTATTTCACTTTAGATACCCAAAGTATTGTCTATTAGGATCATTTACATCATGTTATCATCTCACCTTTCTTGTATTATACCATATATAATTACTTATATACCTTACCTATTGACCAAAGTTGTTTTACCCTCATTTTGCCACATTTTTGACCTTATTTCCAATCCATTGGTTCTTTAATCACCTTCAATGATTGGACTTAGATGATTTTTTAGTAGTTGATTTAGTGTTTTAAAAAGTGACAATATCTTAGAGTAGCATGATATTGGTTTGACAATTGCAGTCTTCATTATTGCCACATTCCATTCCATTCTCGATGCTACTATTTATAACTACCTTAAGGAAAACTAATGTCATTAACCTATGTCATTATTTCCTAATTATAACTACCTATGAGAAAATTAGGCTCAACACCTTTACCATGCATTTTCACATCACCTTGCCATTACTATTATTATTGTATGTTATTTTCTTAATTCCCAAACTTGATACTACCTAATCAGATTCCTCCATTGTAAGGTATAATTATAGTGACTTTAGGTCCTACAAGACTATATAGGTATCACTCAGTTCACATTGAGGTCATCTCAGTAACCCCTTTGCCATGATCTCACCATTTTTAGAGATTACCTAAGCCACATTCTCATTTTTTTTGTGATTTGAACCATTTGGTATCTCATCACTTTTAATTGAGTTGAGATGCCTCAAAAATTCCAAAAACATTGGTAAAAAATCATAAAATAATGAAAATTGGCTTAGAATTTCCATGTGAGATATGAAGTTGCTAAATTTTTTTGGGATGGCCCATTGTATATGTTTAGTTTTATTTCTAGAAAACTTTGGTCTCTTTCCTCATTTTTTGGGGAGAACTACATCAGCTTGTGGTACACATGGGCTACACAGGTAACACCTAGATAAATGGGGTACGTTGGGTTAACTCAATCATATATTCCTTTCTTTTTCAACAACTTATTTACCTTATGGCTCCTAGGACTCCTAATTATTTCATGATTAACCACTTATAATTTAGTTTCTCCATCCTTATTAGCCTTAATCTATATGCTCTTACCATTTTATGAGTTCCTGTAGTGAGCATTATGTGCTTGACTTTGATACACTAATGACCACTCAGCTTTATCTTATGCTCTCATCATTTTGTGAGTGCTCTTTATCTCTATGCTCTCATCATTTTGTGAACTCATTATCATTATTAGCCTTAGATTTATTAAATATTATAGATTACCAATTTAGTTCATTTATGGATACTCATCTCTTACCTTTTAGTGTGTTTTTAGCCTAAACCATACTCTCACTCTTTCATGATTTATTTGTGTTGACACTTTCATGATAATAGAATATCATCCCTTATTTTCTCACACATTTGCCATTTTGTGAGACCATTCCCATTTTCCTCTCCGTGTCAAACATGTATTCTATCTCATCATTTTCTTATATCACATATCTTGGGAGAACTACATTTGTCCTAAAGTTCACATTGGATCTTGTGTCCATAGAACTATGTAGGCAGTGTCTACTTACCTAGGGCATCTAGAGTTAGCCCGAATACCCCTTCCTTTTCTTCTATTACCCCCCATTTTTTGTTGTCTCCTATAACTTAGGGGAAATGTTTGTCATCGTGTTTATGTGTTGTTGTTCCCTATTGCCTAGGGGAAACATTATTTTTATTTTGTTCCTATATTGTTATCTATCTTAGGGTTCACCTTATTATCATGAATAACACCTCTATTACACATACAAAAATAAATTTTTTTCTATTTTCATTAACATTGTGATTAACCATTGTTTATGTTTGTTTGATTTGTTTTATTATTTTGTTCACTATTTTGTTTATTCATGTTTTGTTGTTCATTCATTTATTTTTATTAGTGTTTTATTTTATTTCTATTTATTGGTGTTTATTTGTTTGGATATTTATTTTCTTTCATTGTTGTGCCTTGAATTAGTATATATGCATTGATTAGATGATTCCTTTAGAATTATACTTAAGTCTATCCATATTCATAGGTCAACATTGTCATCATGGTTTTTATCACTAGTGCATTATTTTCAATTGTTTATTGGATCAGGTGTCATTACTTATGTATATTATGGTTAGGTCATCATGGTGTTTTATATCATGGTTCATACCATCACATGCTACAATAAAAAATATTTTGGTGAGATCATAAGCAATGAGTTGTATTAATTTTCCTTGTTTAGGCTTGATAAATTCCCAACCTATCCAAATATTACCCAAATACATAGTAATTAAATCACAAATGTATTTTAATCCCTACTAGTTAGGATGTGCATCTCCATACTATCAAGTAACCCAAATTCATGCTTATCCTCTATAATAGATTACTCTTACTCCATGATTATAAATTTAGTACATAGTCCCCATTTCCTAATTTTCCCTATTGGAGCAAAGACAACTTGTATCATGCTCCCATCTATCCTATTGAGCCAAATCATAGTGCTAATGATTATAATCACCCTTGGAAAAATCATTGTGTTTTTATCTATCTGTATGGTAATGATTATAAACAATTTTGGGCAAATCATTATCATTTTATTTCCCTACTAGGGTATGTTTTCATTGTGATTATGATTATAACCACCTTTGGGTAAATCATTATCTCTATCCACCTTATTGGGGCATTTTTCACTTTGTTGATGATTATAACCACTTTTGGGTAAATCATTCTTTTTATCTATCTTATTAGGGCATCTCAACATGCCACTAATTATAACCACCTTTGGGCAAATTAGTCTTTTCCCACCCCTTTACCTTTAGGTCCCATTATTTCCTTCTTTTTTAGGGAACTTTCACGGACCTTATTTTCCACCCACTCCCTTGAGGGGGCATTTAGGGCTTGCCCATCACCTTCTAGGGAATTAGGCATTAATGAATTTTTCATTGTTTAAAAAGACAATAATTTTTCATATTATAGGTCTAAATCTATGAAATAACAACCCATGAGTAATATTTATCAATTTACATGATAAATTATTGTATACCCTTATATTTATCAAATTGCACCTTTGTACACACATAAGCCAACAAATAGGAGATAACTACATATTTTTGAGGACCTCTTCAAAGTATTGGCTATGTAGGTAACACTCATTGATAGATGGGTCCTTGAGGTGATCTCAACTTTATGATCCCACTAACCCATTTTTGGCAAGGTATAAAGACCTAAGGTGAAGAGCTAGGTTTTGATCCATAAACAATCATTTACAGCCTATGCATATGAATAAAACCTATTGATATAAAGGTGATAAAAAACATAGAAATCTATAGATGGTTTATCCATAATATAGTGAGTATTTAATACTAGATAAACACATTGACATTAGAATACCTGCATCGATGTCAGTGTTCCAAGGCTAACATAAGTGTCTAGGCCTCTAGAAATAATATTTATGGAACCTAACAACTGGATATTGATCTTATTCCTACCTTTTTCCACCTTTATACTTTTCCCATTTGCCTATTCATTTGTAGATAATCTAAGTATTATCTTTTCTTCATGTTTGTGAAATCAAATTAATATTTTGAATGTGTTTTATATATTTACAATAACTTAGAATTTTAATTTAGAATATTTATTTACCTAATTTTTTAATTAATTGACCTACTTTATAATAGTTTTCTTGTCCTCATGTATAGGCTATATTATACTATTTAAACCTCATCCAAACATCTTAAATAAGCTTAAACAATTTTGAAGAATTTTTTTTATGTTTCTACATGCCAATTATCTTATAAATGATAGTTCATGATTTTATGATGCAATGTCATGAAATTATTAGTTATGGTCTTGATGGTATTATTGAGCAAGTACATTCATATATCAATGACTAGATTCATAATACATCTAAACCTAGTTATAATGTTCTCATAAAAAAATCAGCTATGTTTATGACACGTTAGCTTGGTGTTTTAGCAGTTTCTACCCATTTTTTAAATTAATCCACCGTAGTGATTATATATATGGAATGACTACACTTTATACATGGATCAATAAGCCTTATAAAATCAATTCCACATTATTCAAATGGTTTCACCACTAGCATTAGGTTTAGATGCATTTCATCCCTTTAATTTGGCCTTCCTAATCATTAATAAATGCCATAATGTTTTGAAACATTGTGCTCAATTTGAAATAGAGTAAGTTGTTACATTCCACTTTGTAGTATCTTTCCAATAGTATATGCTCCTAAAAAGTGTCCTCCTACAATTCCTAGATGTGCTTCTTCTAGAAACTATAGTCTATCATGATCCAAGGCTACTCTATGAAGCAATACTCACCCATATTATAAATATTTCAAATGATAATATTGAATGGCATATGTCTTGTGACCAAATTATTTTTTCTTCGTCAATTTAGTGCCTAAGAAAAATCCCTTGTTCCATAAAGTTGGCTAGTCTTCCATATTTTTTGGGATCATAGATACTCTAAAAAAATGAGCATTTAGTGACTCATCCTATAATTATTTTGGTTCTTCACCATTCCTTATTCAACTAACATGATCTAGTTATACATTTTATATTATTGACTTAACATTTATATTAAACTATAATTTTTGAAACAACACTAACCATCTAGATATTCATCCTCCTTACATGGGCTTATTAACTAAATATCACATAACTTGATGATATTTAAATAATTTAAATGGTGTAACTAAAATATGTTTTATTTATTTTATAACATAAACACCAAATCTATAATTTATCATTTTGTAGTAGTGTTGTTATTCTTAGTAGCTTAAAGTTCCATGCTTATGAATGAACAGGGTGATCTAAGCCTCCATCTCTAGGTTAACCCAACACAACTTCTATTGTGATTCTTGAAGCATCTACATGGACATGAAAGGGATTACTCCAGTATAAAAATGTCACTATTAGAGATGTAATTATTATTTAATTTAAATATATGAAGGTTTCTTAACATTTGATACTCCCTTAAAACCTTGTATCCTTGCATAATAACCTTTCCATTGGAGTGGATATAGCTACATATCCTCTTATTAACTAATAATAATAACTAGTGTTCCTTACAAATGATTTTAATTTAAAATAACTTACACGAGGTGGAAATCCAAAAATGACTATGATTTTGGCTTGATTGAACTAAATACCACTGTTGAAAACTACATGTCCCAAGAGAACACTAAAAAGAGTAAAGAGTAAACACTTATTCAAATTAAAAATAATACAAAAATCTCATAATATTTTTAACATTACTCATATATTGGAAAGGTGATTTTTGAATAAGAAAACACAACATAATCATCTAGATAAATTTCCATAAATTCATGGATGAAGTCTTTAAACATAGTGACTACAATTCTATATATAAGAGTAGGGGAAATTTTTAGACTAAAATGCATTACCTTATATGCATATAAAACCTATTGTATTAAAAAAGTGGTATTTTTCGGGTCTTATACTATGATCAAAATCTAATGATATCCACTTAAACCATCCATGAATGAATATACTTCATGCGCTACAACCCACTCAATAAATTCATCTATGAAATGAATTGGAAATAGATCATTAAATTAAGCATCGTTAAATGCCTGATAGTCATCACAAATTTTGATCTCTCTGAATTATTGGGTTTAAATACCATATGACTTACCAAATCTACATTCTCTACTAGATAGATTACCATGCTTCCTACATGCAGTTAATTTTAGCCTTGCTTTGAGATTCATATTAGGATTTATTATGTATGGGTGATTCTTGATATGCTATGCATACTCTTTGAGTTATATGTGCATCTAAACTAATCAAGGTTATACACCTTTGACTTATAAAAACTTTATGATGAATACATATCGATCATATTGCAATAATAATATCCTTTTTAAAATTTGATGTTGCATATAATAGTCACCTATAGTCATTATATTTGGTACAAATGTTGAACCAATGTTTTCCATTACATTACATATTAGTTATTGATATATATTCTTTGTAAATTAAAAAAAAGGAGTCTCTTAGTGTCTGATCCCATTATTGTTCTTGAATATTTAAATCTTGTAGTTGTATATTCTCTACTTTTTTTGTAATGTTAACTTTAGGCTCTTCTGTCATTCATGCTCAAAGAATATTTTTAAATCTAAATCTTCCTCATCATCACTAGATTCTATTGAATCTACATTATCCACAATATTATTTTAATATTTCAATAAAAAATCTTTTTTAACTTGTTGGCCCTGTAATTCTTGATATCTTTATTCAAGTCTTTCATTTTTTTCTCTTACAACATTTCATCATGAACAATTCTTATGTCTTTCTCTTGCCAATGACATAAAATCATCTTCAATTTTATATATATTTATATACTATTGAGATTCTCATCCTCAAATATAAAAATTTGTATAAATTCATGATAAAATTATGGATAATTATTGATCTCATTATTGTGCTCTTGATGCATATACCATGTTCATGGTAAAGGTGTTAAAGTCTTATGAAAACCATTGACCCATTATTTTGGTTCCACACCCTATGAAGGATAGATATTAACATGTAAGAATATGTAATTAAAGTTACTTGGCTTCTTGTAATAACAACCACTAATCAAAGATTATAAATTCTACTTCAAACAAATCTTGCATTATTTCATAGGCTTTTTCAAAGTGCAATTACTTGGAATGGTGAACTACCCACCATGTCATACCAACACCTTTGAGCACATAGTTTAGATCACTGACATGGATATCTGCATTAGGAACATGGTGGTGATTCAACTTAGAAATCAATTTCATTAAATATTTTTTTATGAAGTTCTAAGGAAACTATCACTTGGTAGTAAAAATCATTCTCATTGGTCTTACTTCATGGTCTCCTCATGCCCAATTCATCAAATGTGCATCTAATATCGATTAATCAAAGAAAAAAATTTATATGGTAGAGTATCCTCATAGGTGGGTTTGATTTAGTCCATGTCTATTGGATTCACCTAGTATAGACACCTCATTTTGGACACAACTGGCTTCCAACCATAGTTTAGATTGATTTCTACCAAATAGTGAAAATTAAGCCTAGGAATCAATGAATGTCCCAATTTCATCCTAACATCAGACATTAGTGATCATAATCATGTTAAGGCATAACTATTTGGGATATTATCCTATGCAAAATATTAACCTCTCATGGATTCATCTCCTGTCAACTTGTAACCTAACAAATTGACAATATAGGCTTTGGACTGATTAAGTGGTGCACTTAAACAATTCCTAAAGTGCAAAAATGCTAAGCAAAATGAATTAAGAAAATTAAATTAAATTATTAATTTAAATTTATATGTGAAATAAGTAAGAAAACATTTAAAAAAAGGAAAATTCAATAAAAAAGAGGTCATGATGATGTCATCATCCTCAAAGTCAAGGAATTGAAAATATCTCCCTAAATGCCATAAATTCAAAAATGGAGAACAATGCTTAATAAATGGGATATCTATCCCAAATATTAAATGCACATCCCATATTTAACTCTACTAGGGTTAGTTTTAATTCAACCATAGTTAACTCTAACCTAACTACACTTGGGATAGAGTTAGTTTAGAAGGCTATAAATACAAGGCCTCACCTATTTGTCCATAAACTTCTTTTGTGCAATGTTATGATGATAAACTGACTTCATGTAACCCATTGGTATAGTTTTATCGTGCCCATTTTTTAATACGTGTTAATGCAAAGCCAAATCCAAGACCAACATTACCAACATCACAAGGAGAGGTGGTGCAAAGAGCTTCATTGCCAAAGAATTCTTGATTATATAACTGAGTACATCAACTCATTGATACCATACAAATATTTCTCTCATAAAAGGTAAAATTCTTTTTTTTCTCTCATTTGATAGTTACTTATATAGTTTACTACATATTGTGGTTCTAGATTTGTAGCCTAGCTGAGGAAGGGATTGTTAAGATCTTCCTACTCAAATCTAGTCTAACATGGGAGTGATCCCAAGCTATGGGTATCCTAAAATTGGATCAAATCTCTAGATAAATATAGATTCCTTATGGATATATCACCTACATTGAACCCAAACTATCACTTACTTGGAAAAGGAAGAAAAATTTGACAAAAATCATAAAAGTATGTAAAAAAGTGGTGATGTACCAATGATTTGATCACCATAACTCACACAAAACACACTTATGAGACACTTTTAAAACCAAAGAGCACCAATATCACATAAATATTTTATATAAAGGCATTAATTAGTTACAAATCTTAGCAAGAGAGGGTAGATATCCACTTTAAAACTAAACAATAAACTATAGATTATACTTGTAATGACCTATGATAACTATTAAGCACTTCCTGAAGGTGAGAAAACTTAGACATAATCAAGTAACATACATTCACTTAAAAATAGTGCATGAATTCATAGAACACACTTTAATCTAGCTTAGAAAAGGATTAAATTCATTCTTTATTGCATCAAAAAGGTATCACAATACAAATTTTGGTAGAATCTAGTCATACTAAAAAGGGGGATAGAAGGATCCATATCAAGGTTTAGAAGCATATATTTATAGAAAAGAGAAAGAGAGAGAAAGATTTGTGCATTGAAAAAGTCATAACCACTTTCAATGGATGAGCACTCTTAAAGATGCTGACTCAGGATCTTATCAATAAGGAACAAATTCTATAAAAGAATTAAATGTCCATTGCCCTTATCTAACTACCATATCTCTCTTTGGAAATCCATGATATTATATACTTGATCTGCTAATGAGGATCATGTCTTAGAATTGATTAAAAAGTGCCACATATGCATTAGGTATCCAACTATACTTTTATTATAAAATATTATCAATCATGATAGGTGAGACATAGGTCCACTATAGGTGAAAACTAATCTCAGACCATTGGTTTTCACATAGTCATAATATATATGAAAGTCTAGAAACTATCCAAATTTACTTCATATTCACTAGTCTATCTTTTCTCTCTATATTAGATCCAAAAGATCCATTATACCTATATAAGACTTTAATGGTGATGTTTGGTCTCTGAACTATGGCCCCAATTCAACCCTAGCTCACCTTCAAGCTCGACTCTTCTACATTTGCTTTTCCTAGGTCCAAAATAACTTCTTCAACTTTTGTCAAAAATGTCCCAAGCTCACCTTTGCTTATTAGATATTGATAGCCAATTTAAATAATCTAAATCATTCATAACTATATTTATGTTCATTTGCTCTATAGATATGTTAAATTACTAACTTTGACTCACTCTGTTGATGTGTCTGTACATGAATACACACATGCCATCAATATTCTACTAGCTAAATGTACTTGTGCCACTTATACTTAACCTATTAGTTCTTTGGATTCTCTGACCCTTTGACCTCAACTCACCATTATATTTGAATGCTTAATTAAACACCAACCACTGATCTATTGAGACCTACTATTTTAAAACCAATATCTAGTTCATGATTTTTAAAATTGATGCCCTTGTTCCCATGAAATGGCATTCACTTAAACAACATTGACATTTGTGTGATCATAAACTTTAAGATCAAATGGATTTACTTTGCTCTATCTAAAAATTAACATCTACATGACTATCTTATGCTTTTTGTCTAACTTTGAAGGCTTGAATCTTGAAGCATAGGAATCATGGAGGGGTCAAATTTGCTAGACATCTTCTTGAGACTGAAAATAATGGACCCTTTTGATCTATTGTTCATGAGATATTTTTGAATCAAGATATATAATCCTCAAGTTGAATGATCTAGATGCTTATACATGGTGTTATGGTGATGGTTGAGCTCAAATGGTTAAGTATGGAAAACTTAACGAAATTTTGACTAAAAATCCAAGTTCACACATACATAACTCCATTTTCACTTTAGTGGATGATCTAAAACCTAGTGTGTACATTCTAATTATAAATGTGAATAAAACTATATGACCATTTTTCTATATAACTATTGTATGTGTGAGATATAGCTTTGTGAAGATGTTCACTTTGCTCTATTAGAATGTCTTGTAAATGGCTATGTATGGGAATACATGTAGAATATGACTGAGGAGCCAATTTTAGACATTTGTAAATTTTGATGGGATTCATTGAATGACCTAGGAATTGGTGCATATAAACTTGGCACAAATGGGAACAAACCCATGTGATAATTTTTCTCTAAAACTATTTCACATGCAAAATATGGCTTCAACAAAATGCCTTCTTGTACTTTTTGTCACTGGACTCAAATGTCAAAATGAATGCAATGAAGAACCAGATGGATCCCTTGCATTACCAAACTCATTCCAAGCATTCTTGACCTTCTTTAGGATCTCTATAACCTATAGACTTTCTCCTTCCATTGAACTCTTAGACTAGGCATATTTTTTGGTATGTAGACCAAATTTGGTCAACATCTTTGGTGACATGGCTGAGAAGCATGCCTACTACACTTGATAACTTAGACCATATACATGACTCTAAATTATAGTAAATAATACATGGACCATTTACATGATTACAAGATAGTCTTTTTATTTTCCAAGATAGAATAATTCCAACCATAAGGAAATAAAACAAACTAAAATGGAAACTAATCTAAAAGAAAAGGTAGTTAAACTACTAAACAACTATGGAATAGAAAAACTTATTTCGCATAAGAATAGAAAATAGACTAAGAAAATAGTTAGAAAAAAATAGGAAAAATTAACTATGTATATGGAACTTAGCTTTCCTTAATAACAATGCTTGAGATGTATCCCATTGACTAGGATAGGAAGCTCTTCACCATTCATCCTTGTGAGATGGAAAGCATTGTGGGAGTTGTAGCTAGAGATTGTATATAGACCACTCTAGATAAAATTAAATTTTGTGTGATTTCCTAGCTTGAATCTATCCTCATCCCACTTGAGGACCAAATCTCCTTATTAGAAAGCTCTTAAACTAGCTCCTTTATCAAAATATCTCTTTGCAATTGCTTGATTAGCCTCCATGTCCAACATTGACTGATTCTTTATCTCATTTATCTTCATGAGATCAGTATATATTATTTCCTTGGCTTAGTATCTATAAGCTCAAGTTGAAGCATCAATTCCAAAGCAAGGGTTTCAAGAAAAATAGGCATTCTTTCTTCCTTACCATATACTAGATTGTATAGAGAATTGGAAATTGACCTCTTATAGATGATTCTATCAACCCACAAAGCTGACTTTAATTTGAGATGCCATGATCTCTAGTTATCTTCTACAATCTTGATGATCTTGAACAAATTATTGTTGGTATACTTAGCAAGGCCATTACCTTGTGGATAATAGTTTGATGAAGTACTAAGGAAAACACTATGTTTCACTACCCATTAGCTGATCTTAGATCTTACAAAAGCCATAGCATTATTGAAAATTATAGTTTAAGGGACCCAAAATCTAGTAAGTAAACCTTCATATAAGTCTAAAACACTAGTTTCATTGGCTTCCTTTAATGAAACTGCCTCTATCCATTTGGTAAAATAATCTATGGTAGTTAAAATCCACTTGTGTCTTGAGCTTGATGAGGGGTTGTTGAGACTAATAAAGTCCAATCTGCATTAGATAAAGGGTTGGTTAACTAAAATTGGTTGGAGAGGTAAGGTTGTAAGCTTCACCTTTTCAATAAATATGGCACACTGTCTACATTTTTTGATCCATGCATGGTAATCACCAAATAAACTTGGTCAGTAATACCCACCTCTCATGATCTGTTGAGGTATAATCCTAGCTAAATAATGTGCTCCACCATGTCCATCATGGAATTGCTCAAGTAACCTCTATTTCTAACTTAGTTCTATTCATCTTAGCAACATACCATTGATATCCTTTTTAAATAATACATTATTAACAAGGAGAAAATGAATTGACTGCAATCTAAAATATCTCCTCTTTGAAGGAGTGAGATGAGAAGGATAAATACCATCATGTAAATACCTTACCATATCTTGGAACCAACTAGAAAATGAGGTCTAGTTACTTATAATTTCTTTGTCATTTGACATCATAACATGTTCATTAGAGTCCCACAAGTCTTGGGCTAGATGTTCACAAAGTCCTTTTCCTCTCACCAGCTTTATGACCTTGATCTCAACATATTATTCCATGACATTGGTTATCCAATCAGCCCTCTTGTCATTTATATCTTTATTTAGAAGAAAATCTTTGACACTTAGATGTGCAACCATCAAATGTATCTTATTGTTAGAAAAGTACCTAAATTTTTTAAGAGACTTTCTAACTAAAAGAACATGCTTCTCAATAAAAGAATACCTGGTTTCATATTCTTTTAAGCCTTAAATGAAAAAGGCTATTGGTTTCTCTAAAGTCTCTTTATTTTACTGCATGAAAATTATGTCAATGTTAGCATCATTTTATAAGAATAAATCTTTTTTAAAGTTAGGGTTCAGGAGTGTAGAAGCCTTGGATATACCTTTATTGATCTCTTCAAATATTCTCACTCATTTTTTAGACCAACTGAAACTCTGACCCTACTTTAACCTGGCTCTAAGTGGCCTAGTTAAAGTAGAAAAATTTAAGATGTATCTCCTTATGAAGTTTACTTTGCCTAAAATGCTTTGCAAGTATTTTTTGTGCTTAGGAAATGATAGTGAAAGAATCGATTCTATCCTATCAGGTTCTGTGGTTGTACCATTGTTTGAAATGACATGTCTAAGAAGCCTACCTTTATGGATAGAGAAAACACATTTTTTTGAGTTCAAATACACTCCAAATGCCCTACACATTTCAAAAACTTGTCTAAGATGAATCATATGTTCATTTGTATTATTAGAGAATATTGTTATGTCATCTAGATAAACAATAATAAACTTATTGAGGAGACCTTGGAATTCCATGTCTATAGCCTTATGAAAGGTGGCTCTAGCATTAGATAAACCAAAAGGCATCTTTCCATATGAAAATGTCCCCCACTTTGTGGTGAAGGTTGTTTTGTATTGGTCTTCTTATTTGAACAAAATTTGGTTATATCCACTATAGCCATACAATAAAGAGAACCTCTCTGAACCTGCTACTAGCCACAAAATTTATGCCATTTATGGCAATGGATAATGGTCTTTGAGATAGGCCTTGTTTAAGTCATGAAAGTTAAAACATAGCCTTATTTCACCATTCATCTTCCATACTAAAATAAGATTCACCACCCAAATTGAGTGCTTAATTAGAAATATTATAGCTGACTCAATGAGTTTATGTAGTTCAACTCTCACTAGAGGTTTAAGCTTTAGATTAATTGGCCTTTGTCTCTATGTGACTAGCATAGTCTCATCTTCTAACTCAATGGTATATTGAGATAGACCTAGATTAAATCCTTTTAAGTCACTATACTACCATGTAAAAACATCTACAAAACTTGAACATAACTTAATAAAAGCTTATTTCTCTGAATATGTGCAAACTTGTCCTAGCTTTAAACTCTTGCCAGTGGCAATATCTACATTTCTTCCTTGGTTGAAAAACAAAACTTTTCTTTTTTTAATTCATCATCTCTACTGAATATATTTTCCATAGTGGCTAGATCTTTAGGCAACTTTTTTGTCTTCAACTACACAATCTAGTCATTATACTATTTTGAATGCTTATCTTGGTTCCTTGATGAGAATTCAACTTATTCTTGTAAGAATCTGACAATTTTACTATCATATTCAAATACTTGCCAATTTTCATGGTTATCTGGGATAGAATGTCTCACAACTACCCTGATGTGTGATTAAACTCTTTCCCTTTTATGTCATCTAGAATATTGAATTGTGATCCAATAGTAGCCAACTTGTCACCATGATTGTTCTGATTTCTTGATATGGTCTGAATATGGAAGGCTTTAAAGTCTTCAACTAGGTCCCATACACTATGCTTATATGACCTAAGTAATGGGCTCTTGTATATATTAATTCACCTCGGTTAAATACTAGTTTACTATCTCCAAAGACTTGTAAGGAATTCACCTTCATCTTTCTTACCCATTCCAAACCATGCACTAGTGCTTCATATTTAGTAACATTATTGGAAAACCCAAATTGAAACTTGAGAGAAGAAAAATACCTTTTATTAGTTGGATAAATTAACATCATTCTAGCTCTAGTGCCATGTTTTTTCTTGGATCCATCAAAATATACCTACCATAGTCCTTCACTAGGTTGATCCTCTTTTATCAATGTTGGAATCGATGCATCATTTTCATGAAGACAGTAGGCACCAAGTCCTTATTCTTAAACTAAATTTAAGGGATCATGCTCATTAGAATCAAAGTCCCATTCATCAAGTAAAATATCTGGGGCTCCTTCTAGAGGTAATTTTGATTATATCTCATTATTCTCTAGAACTTTGTCTGAGATAACATAATTAGTGTTCACCATGCTTGGAATATATGGCTCCAAATGAAATTGTGAAATAGCTTTGGAATTTATTGTCACCTTAGTGACATACCTAGTTTTAAACATTAAATAAGTCCAATCAACTGATGAATATCCTCTAATATTTGAAGTAAATTCTCTTGATAAACACATGGCAATATAGGGAGGCAAGTCCACTACAACTACATCATGCTGAATAACAACATTGGAGAAAAAATATAATGTTATTTTTAGGACTTTGATTATTCTTAATGTCTTCATTGGTGACCCATCTAATTACAATAATCCTTTGGTATTTGTCTCATAGACAAGACCAAGCTTGTCTATAATTTGTTTGGGCATGATAGTGCTACTAGCTCTACTATCTACCATACAATTATGGACTAAATAGTCACCTACTATCAAAGAGAGATAAAAGGGAGGTGTTTTGTTTTATTTGGCATTGGATTTATCCACCTTTGTCATGTTATGTATCTTCTAATTAGGTTTCTTGATTTGTTGGCTTGAATTGGCCAAGATGCCTCATTATTTCTCAGTTGGTTCTTTAGATACCTTAAGATCTAAAATTTCTTGAATAAGCATGTATTTCTGCCCTATAATGGAAAGGAAATCCCATATGATAATACTAAAATTTAATTTCTTCATTTGATCTATAATGCTAAAATATCTTCCACTAACCTTTGGCTACAATTTTTGAGCCACTAGTTGTTCTCTAATTAGGGCTATTTGGAGAACCCTCACTGTCTCTGTATTCTAAATATTTTATGTTATAGGAATAATAACTTGATCTTTGACAATTTTGACACAAAATTAGGAACATTAGAATTATTACTCACATCTTGGGCTTCTTTAACTTCTCTTCTTTTAG
Source organism: Torreya grandis (assembly GCA_037957365.1). NCBI lineage: Eukaryota > Viridiplantae > Streptophyta > Pinopsida > Cupressales > Taxaceae > Torreya > Torreya grandis. The sequence continues at coordinate 3,916,733 of JARHVA010000987.1, read as the reverse complement.
CTCTAGTTAGAGTTGCCACTTGACCATTTGTGTTGCTAGTTTCACCAACTTAGTTGAATGTAATATGATCATCCAAATGCTAATTAACATTGATAGCATCATCCTATCCTAGAACTTGTTGAGATTCTCCTTAGACTACCATATTCATATCCTTGTATTGATCACCTTGAAGAGAAAACTCTTCTTCTATCATCTATGGCATGGTAATCTCTTCTGATACCAAGGATTGATTTTGAATGTCATTTAGATTGGAAGGTTACCAACCTAGATCTTGCATCAAGTTATTTTAGGGAACAATAGCTTTTAAACTAGAAGGTACATTAGGGTTAATAGATGTATATATATTAATTTGGGTTATGGCTCCTTTATTTTCGTAAGGTTACCTATTGTCCTTGAAACCTTGATAAGGGGGTCTTTGGTTATTGAAAGACTGATAAGTACTCTGGTTTTGCTAATGATAAGGTATACCTTGGTACTATTGCCTCTTGAGTGAAATAATGTCATTTCTAAAAGGTTGTAACATGCTCTTTAGATCACCAATTTCACTAGATTAAGTATTAGGGGTTACAACTTGGATTTTTGGAGATAGAATAGGAGCTATAGTTGGAAACTAAGGAACATGAGGAGGAGGAACATGTTACAATTCTAGGAATAAAGGAATTAGAGGCCTTAGAGCTATTTTTCCAACTTGAATTAGGGAATTTTCTACTCTAATAGCAATTTCAAAGGTAATCGACAAAGTACTACCACCCATAGACTATATCATGACACATTAGAATTAAGGGCCTTAAAATAGTACAAAAATGCATAATCTATGGATGGTCTAACCAATGTAGGGATTTTAGTCCATGTCTTTTGAAATCTAAGGTTAAAATTAGACATGAATTCATGGGGATACATTTTTAAGGTGGGCAGTTGTTTAACCAAATATAGATGATCTAACTTTTCTTCAAATTACTTAACTAAGGCTACACCTAACTCATCCCAAGTAGTAATAGAAGTCAAAGGGAGATTCATCTACCATTGTAATGCTTTTCCATTGAAGTAAGCAATAAGTAATCTGATAGCCACATTATCTTGACTAACATTATGAACATAACATAGATTGGTAAAATTTTAGATATGCTCAATAGTCATAGTTTTATCCCATTCTCTAGAGAATAAATGGATACCTTTTAGGGAAGACACAAGAATGTCATCATATTGGGCCAAATTCAAGGGGATACCCATATTAAATGGGACAAACACTTGATTCTTGATAACCATTTTGGCAAAAGGGATTTGACTTATGAGGATAATAGATTGGACTCAAAAAATAGAATGACTAGCGATAAAATTTTGATTTAAAGGATAAGGTCTTATATTATTGAATCTTGATATTTTATAATAATTAAAAGGCATTTCAATATGTTCAAAAGAAGTACCTTTACTTGATGCTCTTGTCATAACCTTTGGCATGAAAGCATTGTCTGAAAGATGTTATGAGTGCTACAACTTAAATGCTCTTCAAATTTTGATAATGGTAGATCTCTCCTGCTACTATAATTTATTCTCCTCAATCTTCAAAACTCACTTATACTAAATAAATAAGTCCCACTGAGTGTGCCAAAACTATTGGGGTTTTAGATTTGTACCCTAACTGAGGAGGGCATTGTTCAGATATTCCTACTCAAATCTAGTCCAACATGGGATTGATCTTAGGTTTTGGATATCCTAAAATTGGATCAGACCTCTAGAGAAGGTTGGCTTCCCTATGAATCTATCACCTACACTAAATCTAAACTAGAACTTGCTTGGAAAAGGCAGAGAAATTTGATAAAATTTGTAAACGTATGTAAAAAAGTGGCAATGAACCAATGTTTGATCACTCCAACTCACACAAAACACACTTATGAGACACTTTTAAGACCAAAGAACACCAATCTCACATAAATATCTCACAAGGAATTAATTAGTTACCAATGTTAGTAAGAGAGGGCAAATATCCACTTTGAAACTAGATAATAAATTATAGATTACACTTGTAATGACTTGTGAGAACTATTAAGCACTTCAATCGGGCTTGAAATACATAGAACACACTTCAATCTGGCTTAGAAAAGGATGGAATTTAGTCTTTATTGCATCAAAAAGGTGTCATAGCATAAATTTTGGTAGATTTTGGTCATACCAAAAAGGGAGATAGAAGGATCCATATCAAGGCTTAGAAGCCTGTATTTATAGAAAAGAGAAAGAGAGAAAAAGTTGTGCATTGAAAAAGGCCCAACCTCTTTTGATGAATTAGCACTCTTGAGGATGCTGACTCAAGATCTTATTAACAAGGAACATATTCTATAAAAGAATTAAATTTCCATTGCCCTTATCTAACTAACAAATCTCTCCTTGGAACTCCATGATATTATCTACTTGATCTGCTAATGAGGATCATATCTTAGAATTGACTAAAAAGTAACACATATACATTAGGTATCCAACTATAATTTTATTATAACAAGTGATCAATGATGATAGGTGAGACATAGGTCCACTATAGGTGAAAGCCAATCTCAAACTATTGGTTTTCACATAGTCATAATATTTATGAAAGTTTACAAACTACTCAAATTTTCTTTATAGTCACTAGTCTATATTTGCCCTCTGTATTAGATCCAAAATATAAATTCTACCTCTATAAAAATTTAATGGTGATGTTTGGTCTCTATATTATGGCCCTAGTTCAACCTTGGCTCACCTTCAAGCTTATCTTTCTACATTTGCTTTCCCTGGGTCCAAAATAACTTCTTCAACTTTCATAAAAAAAAGTCTTGAGCTCACTTTTGCTTATTGGTTGTTGATAACCAATTTGGATTGTCTACATTATGCCTAAATATGTTTATGTTCATTAGCTCCATAGATACACTAACTTATTGACTTTTCCTCAATCCATTGATGTGTCTGTGTATAGATGCCCACATATCATCAATCTTCTACCAACTTAATGTGCTTGTGCCGTTTTTCCTTAACCCATTAGTTCCTTGGATTATCTAACCCTTTGACCTTCACTCATCGTTAGATCTGAATGCTCAATTAAAAACCAACCATTGATCTAATGAGATCCATATTTGAAAACTAATGGTTAATTCATGATTTTTAAAATGGACATCCTTACTCCCATCAAATGATGTTTATGTGACCATCATCAATGTTCACATGGATATCAAATTTAAACTCAAATGGATTTCCTTTTCTTTGTCCAAAACTTGATGTCTATGAAACTATCTTATGCTTTTATCCAAATTTGAAGGCTTGGATCTTAAAGTGCAGGAATCATGAAGGGGTTAAATTTGTTGGAGATGTTCTTGAAACTGAAAAGGATGGATCCTTTTGATCTGTTAGTCATAAGAGTTTTTTTAATGAAGATATATAATGCTCAATTTGACTAATCTAGATGCTTCTGCATGACATTCTAGTGATGGTCAAGCTCAAATGTCTAAGTATGGAAAACGTAGTGAAATATGACTAAAAAGCCAAGTTCACACATGCATATCTCCATTTACACTTTAGAAGATGATCTAAAACTTAGTACATACATTGTTGTTATAAATTTGAATAAAGCCATATGACCATTTTCCTTTAGAACTATTGCATGTGTGAGATATGGCTTTGTGAATATGCTCACTTGGCTCTACTAGAATGTCTTGAAAATGGCTAAGTATTGGAATACCTGTAGAATATGATCGAGGAGCCAACTTTGGACCTTTGTAAATTTTGATAGGATTCAATGGATGACATAATAATTGCAGTATATAAACTTGGTATAAATGGGAACAAAACCATATGATCATTTTCTCTGCACCTACCACACATGCAAAATAAGGCCTCACCAAAGTGCTTACTTGGACTTTCTATCACTAGACTCAAATGTCAAGATGAACACAATGAAGAAGCAAATGGATTTATTTCATTACCACACTCATTCCAAGAACTCTTTACCTTCTCTAGGGGCTATAAAACTTGTAGACTTGCTCCTTCCATTGAACTCTTAGAGTAGGCATATTTTTAGTATGTAGACCATATTTGGTCAACACTACCTGTTTGAGTGTCTACGCTAGAGGTGTAAGTCTTTCTTGGTGTGTTTTGTTTGATTTTATTCATAATAAAACCATATTAATCTACCCTCTTAGATTATTATTGATCACACCTAGTATAATAAGTCTAATTTTGATCTTTTACAAGATCAAATGGATGGAGACTTACATTCCTCCATGTGGAGTTACGTAACTTGATCTATGGTTTTGATATGTTACCATGAGAAATTCTCTATATGTTATAACTATGGAATTTATTATGTCTATTTACAAACTTATTAAACCCTCTATTGCATAAAGGTTATGTTTTTTTATTCTATGCTTACTTTAAACTAGTTTTCTTCTCCATATGCATATGGCGATGCAGGCTCCTTAGGAATGATATATGGTTTACTTTCAGCTTATTCAAGGGTATGATGATTATATTTTCCCCTTAATTATACTCAAATTTATTTTATATTGTATTGGAAAATTGACCATCTTATGCCCACTTTTCTAAATTATCATAGGATAATATGTTTCATCAATCTTCTTATCAATGACTTCAAAGTTACCTCACATACTTAGATCATAAAATTTTATTTCAACATATTCTAACCTACCAATTGATTATAACCTTCCATTATCTATGAGACTCAATGTAACTAACTTGTATCTAAGAGTACATTATCCAATGGCCTCACATATAGATTAATGAATCATGTTAATTATGTTTCCAAAGCTGAAGACACCATTTGGGACCTCATATCCTAAAAGTCAAATATCTATTCAAGAATGAAAATCCCATGGCTTCTTAAGTTTCATGTACCAAACTACCCTCTATGTTCCTTGTTGACCTCTTTTTACATAATCTAATAGATTGTGTAACAGGTTAGAGATATTCTATGATATTACTTCATCTTGTCATAATATGTAAACAATCTTCCCATACATTTTTACATCTATAATTGAAGCATATCCTTTGAAATTAGTTTGATTTTTTGTTTTGTAGTAACTACATTAATTCAGACATCAAAACCTTTTATTTGACAAGGTCCACATACTTTCCCTATGGAAACATTCTAATTATAGGCTCCTATGACATATCCAAAGGTGTAAATACCTGCTCCCTAAAATAGTTTTAAGTGATAGCTTTTAAATACAAAGGGTCTTTGGTTGCCCATTTACCATACTCAAATTGTGCATTGGTTTTTCATTTATCTAATTTTTTAAGATTAGATTATTTTATGTATGTTTTTGTTTTGATACTATGAAATAAACACAATAGGTTTATCTCTATAGGTTTCAAGGATTTTTTTTTTGATGTGTCTGTATTCACCACACATGTCAAAAGTAAGAGGTTATTTATTTTGTCTATTATATTTTTCATGATTTTGGTTGCCTCCTTGATATGGTCCTTTATAGTTCCCTCAATACCCTACCTATATTTGTGGAGAACCCCACCCCTATTATTTTTTTCCATCATATTCCAAATATTATCTTTGAGTGGAAGATGGAGACCATACTAAGTGCTCTATTAGAGATGTTTAATTTTAAGTCTAATAGTATTGTGGGGATGAAGGTGTCCATTTAGACTAATACCAAGGCACTTGAGATATCCTTCATGTGAGACCAATTGGTTTATATTGAGGACACTATGTAGTTGAGTAATATATAGATTAAGGCATCCATCCTAGATTAGACTACATAGATGAGGCCATATATACATCTGTACTTTGAACTCCTAGTTTTGTAGCTATAATTAGTTACATAGCCACTACAAAGACATTTTTGGTGATTTTCTCCAACTCTTGAAGTTATCTATAGTTTTCATCATGGTTATGGGATTTGAAAAATTATAATACATACTATGAAAATGTTGTATGTATTACTATACCAAATGAAATTTGGTAGTGCGATGTCCCACTATACGACAGATCTCACACATCTCTATTATCTTGATTTGTGGAAAATCATTACTATTGTATCCTTACTTACCACACTTCATGCACCGTCTAGATATTTTGGGTAATTTTATCTCATGTAATTCATCCATATTTTATAGAACAACATTTATCTTAGCATGTGTATTTATTGTAGGTTCTATACTTTGCCCATAGTCTTTTATATGTTCAAATTTTATCATAATCAATTGAGCATTAGTCTTATTAGGTAATTGTGTTTGTGAAATAATAAACTAGATCCTAGGTCACATACCTTATATTAAACATATAGCTTTGTATATGTCTATGAACTAAAAACTCACTTGGTTTATAACATCTGAGAATGTGCAATCATTATCCCAAACTGATTCTCATATTTTATGGTGAATTTCCTTCAAATACTTAATGGTTTGGCTTGGGAAATTTTCACCTTGAATCCCCCAATGATTTTATTTTTTACATCTTGGAAAATCATTATGATTGGGTTGTTTTTATATATGAATTCTAGAGTTCTACTTGTTAAGGATCTTATAAGCTTGTAATATTCTCATCATTAATAATGACACCTTTATCCTACCATTTTATTTCCTAGGTCAACATATATTATTTGAGATCAGTATAACCATCATAAGGTGTCAAAGTTACTAAATTCTATGGATTGTGAGCCATGTTTCATGAAGTTACACTTAAAATAACTAGTGGATTTAGATTAGACTTTATTGGTGTCATAGGATTCAATGTAACTATATTTGGAGTACCAATATTCTTATTTTCTACCAATTTCTAATTTTTTGCATTTAGCTTTCTAAATATGACTATAAACTCATCAAACCACTTAGTATGCCTCTCAAATTCTACATTGTTTGATCTTATTAATAAATTACACATGGGGGATATATTACCTTTGAATGAAGGATTATTTTTTGTAGTAATTTACTCACTTGAACTTGAACCTAACTTTACTCTATGATTTTCATAAAATATTTAAGAGATTGTCTCTTCTCTTTTCCAAATAATATCTTTCCCTATAATTGCCTCTTAAAGCTACCCTTTAGCTACTTCAGGTGCATCTCTTCAACCCCTCCACATTATCTTTATTTCAATTTATTTTATTCAATTTTCCCATATTATACATATACTTTGATCTATTTATCACCTTTAAATCCTTTAAGCACTCTAATTTCCCCCTTTTCATAGTCTCTAGCTTCACTTAGAGGTATATCTCCTCTCATGGTCTCTAAAATATCTATTCTACCTCTACTCATAATTACATGAGGATCATTTTTTAATTCCATCACTTTTTCTATCACATCTCTTTTTCAAGCTCCATAATTTTCTTCTCTTTTTGCTTGTCTACATCCTCCATCTTCTAGGTTTAGGTTTAAGTTTCAAATCTTAATTATTCATCATTCACTCCCTTTAGTCAGTATCCTCATAGCACCATAGATAAGTACTCCTTATCATCCAATGTTGGAACCATGGCCTTGTCCATAACCAAAATATTCAAAAGTGTTGATAGTCATTTTATAAATTTACCTTTAATGCCTCTTACAACCAAATCATGTGCATCTTTAAACATAATGTACCCTTGCATGGTAAACTCAATGATGTATATGTTAATAGTGGTTTTTAGCCAATGTTCTATTGTAAACTTCCACTTAGTGTTTAATAGTTATAGTATTTATAAATTTTATTTGTTATAGATAAATTACTTACTGTCCCTTGGCCTAAAGTAATAGTATTCTAGTCATGACTATTTTAGTAAATTTTAGTTTATATTTTGAGAAAGAAAGAAGGGGAAACTAAATATGGGTATGGTTGAAAAACTTATTTTATTATAAATTCATTGAATCAAATGATTATGAAGAACTCCTCTTTGGATTGGGAAGATGACTTGAAAATAAGACAACACTAAATCAAATAGTTGGGTAGATAGATAGCTGGGTGGATTGCCTAGCACTAGTTAGATCCTAGAAGCAATAGATTCCTCAAGGGATATCAATCCACACATTTTAAATAATTAAGTTTATAAATAGAATGATAATGTACTTGCAACAATAATCAAAAGGTACTAAAATTGTATACAAAAAATTCTTGATAAAGAAATAGGCTAGAAATGACTAATATAGCAATAAGCAAGTCAATACTAGTGCTAAACAGGTTAAGTGTGCTTCATAAAATAGGATAGGGGTTTGTGAATAGGTAGGGACATAAAAAATTAGATTTGGCTATGGGTAAGAGGGTGAAAATAAATTTTTATTTTCTTCCATAGTGATTGTTAACAGTTGAGATGACTATCAGTCATTAAGGTGACCATCGGCAGTCAAGGTGACCATTGATGGTTGGACACGCTATCAACAATTGAGACAACCATCAATAGTTAGTATGTATGGTGTTGGGCTAAAAGATAGACTAATGTATGGGATCACAAAGTTGGATTCTAAGAGATGGGTTGGTTCTAGGTTGATTTTGAAATACAAATAAAGTAATTAAATACTAGAAAATAAATACTTAGCTTACAAAAGATTGATCGAATGAATGGTTCAGGTGGTTAATCATTGATAGAGTATGGATTGATTCCAATGAGTAGTAGTAATTTTATATTGAATTAGGGGTAGTGGAAATTTAGCTCTCTATTATGATGGATAGATCACTAAACTACTAGAGGAACACCTACAAAAGAAATATCTAGATGCAAAAGCTCTTGATAGTTATCGATGTCATCCCTTTCACCTCTTCCTCCTCTATTCTTATAAGAAAGGAAGGAAATGTGTAAGAATTTTTAAAATAAGACTTTTAATTATAATTCATGTATGCAATGGCTTGCACATAGATTTAGATGAGCTAATTTTAAAAATTAGGGTAGGGTTTTGCATGTTTATTCTTAAGATGGTGGACCCTGATTATCGATGGTCAGGGTGACCATCAATAGTCATCTAGACCATCAATAGTCAAAGGAAAAGGTAGAAAGTGGGTTAAAGGTTGGGTTTGGATAGGGATGAAAGGGTCAAATTAGTGTCAAAGGATTCTAAGGGTATAGGGGTGTTTCAACATTTAAAATTATGATGCACATATTTTTAGTGTCTACATTTCAACCCCTTTTTGTTATTCAGCTTTGAATAAATAATCTACAAAACAAAAATGGATTATTTGTCAAATGTATTATTTCCTTGAGTATGGGATAAGGTGTTCCCCTTAAAATCAGGAGTTGATGAGGTAAAATCAAATCAGGTCCAGGTTTGATAAGGTAGATAAAGGTGATGACAAAAGGTGGACATCATGAAGGTGGGTGATAGGTTGGGCACTAAAGTGAAAACAAGCACACAAAGTGTAAAAAACTGTGTGATGGACAAGATCACACATTTAATAGGTTGCCATAGTTAGTAAAAATAAAGGTCAATGCTATAAGGACAAGTGATAAGTAGACCACATGATTGCATTTAGGCATGGTGGTTGGGTACACTCATAAATGCAAGTCTCCTAGGCAATGTCTATATTTTCATGGGTATCCAAGGTAGGAAGTCCTTATGAGAAGACACAAGTGGGTTGGGTATACATGAGGTGGTACAAGTTCAAAAAAAGTGGTCAACATGGTAAGTTTTATCATTATGGTCAAAGGACTAGGCAAAAGTTATTATAAAACACATATTAGTTGGGTTGAAATGGACCAATGGTGAGGTTATGAGGTGGTCAAGGTGGGTGGATATAGTAGTATCTATGGGTGGGTGTGGTGATTTGATTCTACTTTAAAATGAATTCTTAAGATAAGAGAAGAAAATGGAGCAACTTGATTGTTGATGGTTAGGGTGCTTAAGGGTGACCATCAATGATCACTCTAACCATTGATGGTTAGGGTGAAAACCTTAAAAGGCCATGGTCAAAAGTAAAAAGTGAATCACTTTTTCTCATTTGAAAATTTTCCTTTGATTGATTTTGGAGCTCTAGTTTTTTTTCATACTTGGGCAAGATTTGCTAACAGTGAGTGCTTGCTAGTGGGTTAGGCTGCTAAGGTGGATGAGATTGACCGAAAGTCATCGAGCCAAGATGTAACACATATGTGAACATGGATGGGTAGGGTGTCTTAGGATTCCTCTTTGATGGTGGTTGAGGAATGAGGTAGGGGGCATCCTTAAATTGATAAGGTAATTTTCTTTTGTAATTAAAAATGCTTTATAATTAGCTACTTAATTATTGGGGGCAATCTAAGGTTTTGCTTGGGTATGCTCTAGGTAGGGTCTGGTTTGATTTTGGTAAAATGGGTGGTTAATTCTCAAATTAGAGAGGGTGGGCTAGTTAGGGGTAGGTTGGGGTAGTAATGAATAGGTAATATCTTGGGTAATTTGTAGTTTTGTAGTAGTTTTGGGTAGGGTGGGGGTTTGGGTGTTCTATTCATGAAACACCCATAGTGACTATTGGTGGTCAGGTCTAACCATTAATGGTCGACATCCATAAGAATAAATATGCCTAACCATTAGTGGTAACCATGACCATCATAATCACTCAATTTTAAAATATGGGTTTTAACTTTGTTTAAAAAAATTAGAGGGTAGATTTGGTAGTTTAGATGTTATTTTGTGGGTAGAGGCTGACCTTACAGGTTAGAGGGTAGATTTGGTAGGTAGGCACAAATTTGAAAGGTGATAGATAAGGTACAGGGGTAATGTAGGTAGTCAAAATAGATTAGATAACCAAGTTTTTATTGTGATACCAATCATTGCAAGCCTAGGAGTAGATACAGATTCATGATCAGGTACCATGCATCTTTATAAAGGTCTACCAGGGGATGACCCCAGTAGATTGGGCTCACATGAAAGAAGTCAGACTAGGAGCAATGAGGAACAACCAAAATGTGTTAGGTGATACATCTATGATCATGTCCCTCATTAAGAGATGGGATATAACCATAAACACTTTCCTCTTATCAACTAGTGAGATGACTATCTTAGCAGAGGATGTGCACACAAGTATAAGTTTACCCCTTCAGGGTGATCCAATTTACCATATAGAGTAGAAGGAGTGAGATGATTTATTAGAGTTGATGTATGGAGATGATGAGGATCATTTCAAATGAAATACTAGGGGTTTTATCTATAGTATGTTATATAAGAGGGAAATAGGTGAGATGAGACTTATGACCATGATGATGATGATGGCAATGTCATGCTTTGCCCTTCTTGATTCAAGTAGTGAGATATTCTCATACTTTCTACTAGGCATATTTGTTGAGATGCTAATAGGGTGGATAGTGTTCAGGTAGGTACCTATGCTTTTGGTACAAATATACAAGGAGATGTGGGTTTTAGGGTCCATAAGGGATATGGCATTAGTGTTAGTTTGGTTCTACATTTTTGAGCCTAAGATCACATCCAAGTGTTGAGGTTGATGGGGTTTCCATAGGTAGGTTATGCCTAGTTAGAGTTATTAGTTGGTTTTATGAGGTAGAAAGGAAACTTCAACACTTCAAGTGCAGGAGGAGGAGCTCATGATGTTGATTGATTTAGGGGTGCACCAGATGCACTAGTTATTAGAGACATCATTTGGAGACTATATGTTATGTTCCCAAATCAAGCCAAATATAGGATATATACTTTCTCCTTATAGAGTTATAGGTGGATTCTTGATAGTCAGGATGGAGAGGTGGATCTCATCCCATTTAAAATGATGTGTAGGTAGTTTGGCCTAGTTTAGGGTATTCTAGGTGCATTTCACATTTATATGCATGAGGATGTAGAGATCCTATTACCAGAGCCATATCTAATGTGGACATTACTTGACTATGAGGAGCTATCAACTAGATCATAGATAGATGATGTAGGTTTTCTTGATGGGTACCCTCATGGTATCAGGCTCTATATAAAACAACATATTTTGGTGGATATGATGGTAGTAGGAGTTTGATAGATGTGGATATATCTAGTACCATAAAACAAAGGGAACAAGTATAGGGGGCTGTCCTATAGGGATAGGTAGGAATGGTGCTATCCATTGCATATGCATAAGTCACAACACTATAGTGTTAAGTTGTTACCTTAAAGGGTCAAGTTGCTACTCTTATAGGTAATAGGGACCAGGCTAGAGTTTCACTAGCCTTAGTTACATAGGAGAGGGACTCCTTGAGGTAGAGAGGAGGAAGAGCATAAACATCCATAGGAGCACCAAACACCATCCCCATGGCATGATATCTATCCATAGTGGAGGAGTTATGGTACTATGAGGATATATAATCTTGAGATGATGTCTTGATGAACCCTGATGGGGTGAGTACAAAGTGAGATTGGAATATGATGATAGTGTGGTGACACCAAGCTAGTGGGTTACATCTATAGGTGGATAGACAAGTACTTTAGGGGGATAGGAATCAAGACCTAACAATGCTCTAGGAGATATTAGTGCCCCTGAGGCATAGTTAGGACATGTTTTATGACATACTATATATATTATTCTATATCATTTTGATTCCATCCTATGAGCTGATGTAGTGAGATGTACATTTTGAGAGAGAGAGAGACATGTATATCTATTGTATACATTATGATGTTAGACTCATGATTTATATATATGATTTTTGTTTATTGCTCATTGTTCATGGTATTTGCTTTGATGTTATGAGATGATGTGATTTTATATTGATCATTGATGATGCCATGTTGATTATTATTATGTTATGGATATTGGTTATTGATGTAGACTCACTTAGCTAGGAATACAATGTATTTTATTTATGGCTATGCATTATGACATGCTAAATTTTAATAAATACATGCTTCATTATTTAGATTTATACATGTGACTAAAATATTTGATTGCTTTATAGTTCATGGATGTTATGATTTTATTATGCTTGTGATGGTTATGATTATGGTTATGCATTTGTTTATGACATATATTGATATGATGAGATGATTATGGTTTTTTATTATTCTGCTTAGGGTAAAGCATATGAAGCAAGTTGATTAACAACACTAGATGTGAGAACAAAGGATATAATCAAGAGATAAACATCCTTAGTGAAAATATCAACCAATTACAAGAGGATAAGAAGAGGGCATGATGTTTCTTCTTTGACAAGGACTAAATCAAAAACCAAAGTTGGATTAGCTTAAGGAACATAAACCCTTTGAATGCTTCACATTAGCATTTGTTAGTTAGTTAAAAAGGTGTCTTGACCACATAATAGTAAGTAAGGTCAAAATTCCTTGCTTATAGTGTATAAATGGGGATGGATGAAAAATGGAACCTTCCTTTGAGAATAGCATGCCTCTTCTGTAGGTTTTCAAAGAGTCAGTATAAACAAGTTTATGTCATGTAAAGTGTAGACTGATGGATGTGCGAAGTCTAATTATGAAAGCCAACTGTGGATTTCAAAATTATTTTGCCTAGGAGAGTTGATTATGGCTTTCAAGGTTATTTTTATTTTGTTATTACTTGAAAGTGGGTCTTTTATTTTTTATACAGCTTAGGGATTTGGGAACCTAATCGATATGGGAAGCTTCCAAGAAATTTATTATTCTGATAGATGCTTTACTTAGCCATCCTTCAAGGGAGTGGTATATTTTGTATGCTTTGTTTAATGTTCCTTATAGTTGTATTTCAAGGGAGTAGTCCACCTTAATTTGAGCAATTTTAGATATGTTTTCAATATTTATCTTTCAAGGGAATAGTTTGTGAATGCTTGGGAATGACCCATTATTTATATTAGTTTAGATTTAGATTTTTCTTGTTTGATTTTTCTTGACGTAGACTTGCTTATCTCAGCTTAAGGATTCACCTTTATGAAAGTCAAACTAAAATCACAAGAAGGATAATTAGTTGTAAAGAGGTTTAAGTGATAATGATCATGGGGATCTACCCTTGTGAAAAGAGTTGGAAAGCACCATGAGAATCATGTCATGTGTAGAGCCATGGTACCCCTTGTTCAAGATTAGGCTATGACTATGATGGATAATCACATGATCTAGTTTTATTTAGTTGTCCCTAAAATAGGGAGATAAATGTGGTTGAAATTAAGGGATGATCTTAAGTTTAAAAAAAAAGGTGAACTTGATCCTTCTTAATAAAAGAACAGATGTAGATATGAAGTATTGAGGGGCTCAGGCTCTAGGTTTCCCTCAAGAGAGGAAAACTGATAAACACTTGATCCATACTTGTGGGTTATGATATAGGGTCCAAACTAATTGAAAGCAAACTTTCCCTACTTTCTTTTCTCCATATTGGTGACATGTTGATTTTCCTTTAGGATGAGATCTCCAATGTTGAATTATCATACTCTAAGGTGTTTGTTATAGGCATATTTGAAACACTCTTGATAGACATGAAAATGGGTAAGGGTGTCTAAGTGATGCTTATCAAGTAGCTCAATATGGGATAAATGGTCTTGATGATAATCATCCTCAATAATTAGATCTTGTTAAGATATGTGAAGAGATGGGATTTGGACTTCAAGAGGAAAGATGACCTCCATTCCAAACACAAGAGAAAAATTTGTGGCACCCATAGGGGTTTGAATGGTAGTAAGATATTCCCATGGGTGAAGGGGATGTGAAAATTCTAATCCTAACTAGATGCATTGATAATTTTAGTGAGCATGTTGTTAATAGTTTTATTATAGGCCTTAGCCTGTCCATTTAGTTGAGGGTGAAAGGTGAGGAAAAACTTAACTTAATCTTGAATGTGTCATAAAGACACTAAACTTATTTGTTCTTAAAATATTTTCCATTGTTAATGATAATTTTTTTAGGAACATTAAATTGATAGATGATGTGATGGTTGATAAAGTTGATAATCTTTTCCATTTTTGTTGAGACTAAAAGAATAACCTCTACCCATTTGGTAAAGTATTCAGTCACAATGATGATAGAAGAGTGTCACTATAAAGAATGGGGGTTTATTTTATTAATAAGGTTTAGACCCAATTATGAGAAGGGATAGAAGTCAGTGGAGACATAAATACTATGGCTAGGTGTGTGATATAGATTGATGTGTTGTTGACACTTCACACACTTTTTTCACATAATTACAATAGTCTTGGTGAAGGGTAGGTGTAGACACTAGAAAACTACACATAATGGTTCTAGATGTTGAAATGCTTTAGGACCCCATCAAACCCTGAGTAAAGTTAGATACTTTGCTAAATAAACTCATTAAAATACTAACTAACCCTTAACCCAACCCTTTTAACTTATCTTGACCCCTTTACCTCTAGACCCCTGACTGCTGATGGTCAACATGATCGTTGATGGTTAGGCTAACCATCGACGATCAAGTCTTCCTCATTTTAACACAAACACTATATGTGTATAAGATAGCATGTTAAAATTTAATATGGCCACCTTACCCATTACCAATGAATTTTGAAGCATCAAAATCAACAACCCGATCTTCTAGGGAACCTTCTATCCTCCATCTCTTTGCCTATAAAAGGAGGGGAGTAGGAGGTGAATAGGGATCCTTATCATCCATAATCAAGCCTCTTACACATAGGTAGTCAAGCTTCTAGATAATAGGTATAACTTCAAGAAATTCAATAATTGAAATAGATATTTTAAACTCTATGAAAATTATTCTTGAGGTAGAGTACCATTACTCTACCAAAATTGCTCCAATAATTAGTGATCAACCATTTAGCAAGCAACATGTATATTTGTAATTTAGCTTTATTTTTTAGATTTTTGATCTCCCTTCCCTAGTCATACCTTTCTAAATATTAATTTATAACTCCTATACCATTAGCTAGATCCCTACTTGATCATTGACCAATTCTACAACTCTTTTTTTTAGCACATTTAGAGTCCACATGAACCATCGATGGTCACCTTCAAACACCAATGGTTACCCAAATACTAAAAATTAGCTTAACAATTGATGGTTGCTAACCATCTATGGTCATTTTGGTAAGAAATATTAGCAAGTTATTTCCAACCCCTTACCCCCAACCAAATCTAACTTTCTATGTCCCTACCTATTAACAGAGACTTCACCTATTTTTTGAACTTGACCTGACCTGCTATTATTGTATTTAGTTTATTTATTTTTATAAATCATATATTTCATCTTGTATTTAATTTTATTATTTGATGCAATTAGTTCCCTTTAATTTATTTCAAATTAACTATTATCAAAGAGTGGATTGATAGCCTTCTAATAGGGTCACGCTTCTTGGATCTAGTTCGTGCTAGGTAGCCCACCTTACTATATTTATAACAACCCCTTTTGTTAGTAATTTATTATTTATAGGTCATCCTTCCAAGACAAATAATATCTCTCCACACTCATCTAGATCACACACACATAACAACCAGGTTCTTCTACCACACCTTTATTACTAGTTTCTTACTTCTTACTTAATTAAGAAATGAGCAAAAATTAAGAGAAACATTTTGGCACATCCGGTGGGAGCTAGTAGCATCTAGGTTCCATTTTAATCCTTTATTATATGCTCATAGAAAAAAATTGAAATTTTATTTTAGGTATAAAATAAACCTTGTATACATTGATTGCTTGTATTTTTTTAGTTCATCTAGTTAACTTAAAAACAATGTAATCGATTGTAGTTTCACTCTTGTTATCACACACTATACCAAATCATACAATCAATAAACACATCAAAATAATTGACCTAAGGCCTGACTAGGATTTCATCATCCAACAATAAACCTTACCTTTAGCTATCTTAATTGAAGGTAATTACCAAGAAGAGAAACCAAAACTCATCTCTCTGGTTGAGTTTAAACTCTGAAATGTAGTTTATCTTGGCTAAGCACCCAACACCCTTATCACTATAGTGTGTGAAGTGAGGGGGTATGCCCAAATATAAAGCCATGTACTAACTTTCCATATATATTTTTGAGAGCCTTTAACACCTCAAACTAACCTTAGACTTCCTTTTTAGTACCTGATCTACAAATCAAATTTTTTCTTCACACTTACTAAGCTGTAAGCCAAAAGCAATCTAAAAAGAATCCAAAGTTTTTAAAATGCACTCTAGTTTATGTTTTGATTGCCTTGAGATATTTTTATTTTGCTTGATTTGTGTTCAAGTTGTGAGATTTTCATCATTTCCTTTCCATTCCTCACATGGTCTTTACTTAAAAATAGTTGAGGAATCAAACCAACCAAGAACCACCTTCCTCTTCTTCCTCCTCCATGAAGTATACTTTGGATTTTGAGGATTCTCTTCATCTTTTTCCCCCTCCTCCCATGACTCAGATAGTTGTCAAGGGTGATGTAGATTTTTCCATCTTCCTTGATAATAGCCCCATGGCCCTCAAACACTACTTCAACACCCTATCTTACCACACCCCTACTTCAGTTCCTCCTATAGATCTAACTTATGGGATGACACCCCACATTATGATTGACAATACCTCCACCCAACCTATGATCACTTGAGCATCTTATTCTTCAAATATCCCATCCACTACCTCCACCCAAACTTAATCAAACATCTCAACAAATAACCAAACACTCCCTACACTAACCAACACCTCTAACATAAGGGAAACCTCAACTCTTGTTACCCATACTTTATCTACTGGGGAGATATCTTCTACCCCTATTTCCACCATTCCCTTTACTACCAACCCACCAATTTCTACCTCACTTCAAAATTTGGTGTTTTCCATACCCCCTAACCTTCCATCTATCATTACTAGAGTTACCACTCAACCCCAACTAATTAATCCTTCAATACCTTAATAAATACCCATGAAATCCTACAATTATGTTCTTAATTCACAAGGATACATAACACTTTATACCCAACCTCTTGTGCACATTAACCCTTATGAGGCATCATCGCAACCTTCAATGACCACATACCAATATTTGTCATCTTCTTAAACTTCTATCATATATCCATGTATTACATCCACCCAACCCCAACAAAACTTACCAAAAATTTATGGAGCTTCCCAACCCCAAAAAAATTTGGTCAAAATGTTAATGGGCAGAATGACCAACCTAGAGTCATATATTTTTGGGGCTCATAACCTCTTGTCTTATGATCAAATTTACATTGAACCTATTCACCCATCCATTCCCACATAGCCTTATACTCTTCAATGGTAAATACCCAATTTTTACAAGTTACAAATCAAGGAGGACCCCCAATAATACTTAAGATCATTTCACCATTCTTGTTATTTAATTACATATGATGATGCTCTTTTCCTTCATACCTTCCCCTTGTCTTTATCTGGAATAGCCTTAAAATGGTATAATTATCTCTCCAAGCACTCCATATTTTATTTTTCCCAACTTTTCCAAACCTTTTTTGATCACTTCTCAATCAATATATCTAAAAATGTCTTTATCACTGACCTCTACTCCATCAGGGAATTTGATGACGAATCAATTGCTGATTTCATAGCTAGATGGAGAGGTCTTATCAACCAGCTCTTTTTATCCTTAACCCAAACTAAGTTGATTTAAATTTTCTCATGGGGTTATGACAAACACATCTCTCCTACTCTATATGTAAAAAAAATTATAACCTTTGATGAGGCTTTCACCATGGCATGCAAATTAGAAATCAGAGCCATTGATGAAGGGAAATTAAAACTAAGAAATAAGAACTCTAGCTTCAAATCTAATGACCCTTCCTCATCCAAAACCACCAACCAATATAATCATCCTACCACTAAACCAAATGCATCTATAAACATGGTGGTCCTTAAAAACCTCTCCACATTTATTTTTTAACCAACCCAACCAAACCAACTCCTTTAAATCCTCTAATCAACAAACCCAAAATCAAAACTGAGCTACTCCAAAATATATTCTCTACTAGGGAAGTCTTATGCTTCAATTTTGGATAAGTTACTCAAATACAACATCATATAACTTCCCCCTATAAAACCTTTCAAATAATTTGATGCTTCTCACCCTACACCTGGTTGGTATAATGAGAATGATCTTTGTGCTTTCCACCATGTCATTATAGATGACATCAGCATATGTAACACCTTCAAAACCATTATATAAAGCTTGATTAAAAATGGAGAAATTTTATTTTATAATCTCAATACACCCCCAAATTAGTCCCTTGACATCTTTTGGCAAACTTTTCCTAATCATGCCCCTTCTACCAACCATAATAGAAAAAAATTGAAATCATCTCATGCTCGTGAGGTCCATACAGTCAATGTTATTATCAGTGAACCTATCATTGAGGAAACCATTACCTCAACTACCTCTTCCTCCAGTCCACTCAGTGAGGTGGTATAATCACCCTCCATTACTCTGGACACCCAAACAAAGGAAGCCACCACCTTCATTCCTTCACTTAAGGCCATCACACCTTCCTCCCATATCATGGAGTCACCTACTCTCTTTTTTGAAACCATTCCAAAAGAAGAGATGACCTTATCTAATCCTTCCCTAGAGGAAACATCTTCTCAAATCTTGGAACCTTCCAACAAGGACAAAGGTGAATAAACCATTCCCTCACCTCAACCTATGGGCCTAATATTTGAAACCAATGACCAAAGAATCAATCTAGTTTACAAACTTTTCTCTAGACTACTCCAAAGTCTAGAGTTCTCCTCCCAACCTAATCTTGATAGAGTCACATTTTGGTACCATCTTGGGCTTCCATATCAAAACAAAAATGATCCTTTAACCTCACTTTTATCCACCATCAAGCTTATCATCACCTCAATCCATTTATCAAATAATTATCACTCCAAAATCATGGTAGAACCATCCAAAGCACCTCCATCCAAAATTTTCATATCACCTTATGCCTCTCTAACCAAACCTATCAAGAACCTAGGAATACTTCCTACTCCTAGCCCTGCTCACCTATCTTTGAATTTGGACTTAACCCCATCTAGTCCACCAAATAAAACCTTAACCAAACTAACTAATAAGGTGGAGCCACCCAAAATCCCACCTTGAACCAGATCCAAACCACCTCCTTCCCACTTATGTTATATCTTATTACCCCATCCTTCAACCATCCTAGGAGCTCATCCTTCTACCAAGAAGATGAACCCTCCCAAAACTATCCAAACTAAACCTTCTTTAATTCTACCTTTACCTACCCCCACCAAATCATCAAACTCCCCTTCATTTTTAACTAACCTATTTACCTCTACCTTCCCACCTATCTCCAAGCCTTCATTATCCAAATCATCCACCTCAAAACCAACCAATACCAAGAAATTCCAACCAAAAATACCTACCAAAACCATTCCACCACCCACAACTTTCATGGTGAAGCCTACTTCTAAGAAGGCTCCCACCTTTAAAACCAAAAACACATCACCTTGAACACCTTTACTTTAATATTATTAAACCATTTTATAAAGGTCATTTCAAACTTATTCCTTAACCCTACCACCTATCAAAACCTTTAACCCATATAAACCTAAAGCATCTTGGTTCAATGATAGTTTAATTTGTTCATACGATATGACACTTAGAGATGACATGGAAAACTATAAAACTCTCCAAACACTCATCCATAACTTATGGGATGAGGATGATGTATTATCATATGAAACTCCCTTGATCCCATTACCAACCCAACCACTAAATTAACCCATCCAACATCCACCTACTCCCCCACTCTCACCCAAGAGTGAGGAGGAACTAAAGTAACCATCTAGCCCAACACTTCCCCTCATCCACACTATCTATATGGTTACCTAATATTGGGCTGAAAAAAGGGTAAGGAAAAGGCCAAAGTCTCCATTCCATGGACATACCCTTCTACCCCTTAACATTTAAACCAAACTCAAACACCTTCACCTTAACCTTCACCAAAACCCAAAATATCCATTTTGGTTGATTCTCCTTCCAACCCTTTTCAATATATTCAATGTGTAGTGTTGAAAAAACTTCACCAAACACCAGTGAAGATGAGATTATATGAATTAATCAACACCTTACCCCCTTACCATTAAATATTGATAGAGATCTTATAATTTATAAAGGTTCAAAATGAAGATCCTCAATCTCTTATAACCTTTGTTAGAGCCCTTCAAATTTACACCCTCATCACTTCCAAGGATTCAGAAATATCTTATGTTCATCCTAAAGATCTTGATCCTCCCCTCTTCATCACTACATAAATCAATCAAAATTGCATCAAAAGGGTGATGATTGATGGAGGAGCTAGTATTAACATTATCTCCTCTCATTCTTATGACCAACTCCAGGTACCAATTTTTTTTGTAAAAACTAGAAAACCACACAATGGTTCTAGATGTTGAAATGTCTTAGGATACCTTAAGGGACCACCTAACCCTTCTTGACTTAGTGACCAACCTATCAGACATTAGGTCTAGTTATCTACTTAGCTAACTAAACTCAATAACTTACTAACAAACCTTAACCCACCCATTTTAACTCACCTTGACGCTTTTCCTCTAGACACTCAACCACTAACATTCAGCCTAACCATTGATTATTAGCTTGACCATCGATAGTTTGGTCCTCACCCTTATAACACATCACTATCTATGTAAGAGCTAATGAGGCACAATTAAATATGTTCACCTTATATGGTTTTAACAAACTCCCAAGCATTGAAATCAGTTATCCAATCTACTTGAGAAAATTTTATCCTCCATCTCTCTTTGCCTATAAAATGAGGGAGTAGGAGGTGAAATAAACCATCATCACAATCATTCTTACATAAAGGTATTTAAGCTTTTAGTCAACAAATATTCTTCCAACATTTTAGAAAAACATTAGAGATCCAAACCTCTACCAAAATTTATCTCAAGGTAAAGTATCATTACTCTACCAAAATTACTCTAGCCATCAACCATCATCCATTTAAGAAGAAATAGGTATACTTGTACTTTTATTTATTTATTTTAGTTTCTGACTTCTCTCCCCCATTAGACCTTTCTACACTTATCTTCCAACTTCCCTATCCTTAACCAGACCCTTAACCAAAATTCTATCTAATAAATAAGTCATAATGAAAATCTTTTTTGAATACCTTCAAAAATCCATAGGCAATCATTGATGGTTAATATAACCACCGATGTTCACCTCTAACCATTGATGGTTACCCAACCACTGGCGGTCAACTTAATTCTCAATGATCAATGCAACCACTAATGGCCACTATGGTAAAAAATAATAACAAGTTATTTCTAACCACCTAACCCCAAACAAATTTGAATTTATGTATCTCTACCTATTCATAGATCCCTACCTAAATTTTTAAACCTAAATTGATCCATTTTAGCATTAGTATTGACCCACTTTTTCTATATTTAGCCATTTTTTCTATCAAGCATTCATCTACTTCTTGTATTTAATTTTAGTACTTTCTATTATTTGATTCAAGTATCTTTATTTTATCATTTCCAACTTAATTATATTTAAAAAGTGGATTGACAGTCTCCTAGTAAGCTCATGCGTCTTGGATCTAGCTCATCCTAGGCAATACACCTAACTATCTTGCTAAAAACTTTTTTGTTATTAATTTCTTATCTACAGGTTATTCCTTCTAAGACAAATAGGATTTCTCCATACTCATATAGATTATGTGTGCATAACAATTAGGTATTTCTACCACACCCTTATTACTAGTTTCTCATCTTCTTCCAAAATTATGAAATGAGTGGAAATTAAGAGAAACATTTTGGTGACCCTAGCATCATTTAGGTGCCCCTTTATTCCTTAATTTTTTTATCATATAATTTAATATGAAATTTCTTTTTGGGATTAAAATAAACCTTGTATACATTTATTGCTTGCTTATTTTAGTTCACCTAGTTAACTTAAAAGCAAAGTAATTAATCATAGTTTCAATATAGTTATCACACACTTTACCAAACCACATAATTAGTTAAAACATCAAATATAAACTTGAGACAAGGCTAGACTAAGATTTCATCAACTAGCAGTAACCTTACCCTTTCAAAAAAATCCCACTTAGAGGTCATTACTAAGGGGAGAACCAACTCAGCTCTTTGGTTGAGTATAACTCTAAAGTTTAGTATATCTTAGCTAAGCACCTGAAACCCTTATCATTGTGGTGTGTGAAGTGAGGGGGTAGGCCCCAATATCAAACCATGTACTGATGTTTAATATAGATTCCTTTTAAAAGACTTTAATACTTGAAACCAACCTTAGATTTCCTCTTTAGTACCTAATATATAAACAAAATTTATTCTTCACACTTTCTAAGGAATAAGCTAAAAGAAATCTAAAAAGAATCCTAAGTTTTAAATGTAGTTTAGTGTATGTTTTGATTGTCTTGAGATTCTTTTCTTTTTGCTTGCTTTTCAATTGAGTTGTGAGTTTTTTGTCATTTTTTTTCTATTCCTCACATGGTCTTTACTAGACAACAATTGAGGAATCAAACCAACTAAGAACCACCACCTTCTTCTTCCTATTATTTCATAGTGTATACTTTAGATGTTGAGAGTTTTCTTCATCTTTCTCCCCTCTTACCATACCTTAGATTGTTGTTGAGGGTGATGCATATTTCACTACTTTCCTCAATAACAACCTCGTGGCCCTCCAACATTAACTCAACACCTTAGCTTACTACACCCTTATTGCTTCAGTGCCTCCTATAGATCCACCTTATGGTATGCCTCCCCATCTTAAGGTTAGTGCTACCTCTACCCAAACTATGATCACCCAATCATCTTCTTCCAATAATATCCCATCCACTACCACTGCCAAAACCTAATCCAACATCCCAACCAATATCCAAACACCCCCTACACCAACAAAAACCTCCAGTATATGAGTAACCTCACATCTTATTACCCATACTTCATCCATTATGGGGTATCTTTTACCCTTATTTCTACCATTCCTCTTATCACCACTAACCCACCAATTTCTACCCCTCTTCAAAATTTGGTGTTTTCCATACCTCTTACTCTTCCACCTATTAGCACAAAAGTTACCACTCAACCCTAACCATATACCAACCCCTCCATACCTAAAAATCAACCCATATCAATCCCTCAAAAAATAACCATGACATCTTACTATTGACCAAATTTTGGCTCTTTAAGCCAAAATTGAACACCCCTATTTGAAAACTTAGTTGCTTAAGTCTATACCTTTGGCTTAACCATTATGTAGATTTTCTTTAGAATAAGTGTACTTTAAAAAATCCCATAACAAATGTACAAGTTCAATTCTTTTGGGAAGTTTGGTTTTGGCCTTTTGTTAAGCCCTTACATAGTAATCCTTTCAGGCCTTTTATTTTTGACTAAGTGTTATTTCTTTTAGACTTTTCATTCGATCAAGTGCCAAATTCTTTCAAACAATTTGTCTGAGAGAGATTTTCCAAAGGATATTTTTTAGTTTTTATAAAGGAATTATTTTGGACATTTTATCCAAAACAACTTTTAAAAAATGCACTTACAACTTTTTTGAAGGGGTTTTTTTCAAAAATTTTGAAGGGTAATTTTCTGAATGAATTATTTTGGAAATTTTATTTGAAACAACTTTTCCAAAGGGCACTTCAATTTTTTTGAAAGGCACTTGCAACTTTTATGAAGGGGTCTTTTTGAAAAGCTGAAGGGACACTTGCAACTTTTTTGAAGGGGTCTTTTTCATATTGTCAAAGGGTCATTTCAAAGTCCTGAAAGTCCACTTCAAATAAACCTGAAGGAACATTTCAAAGAACTAAATGGTCCATTTTTCAAAAGCCAAAAGGTCATTTGATAGGCCAAAGAAATTAATGTAGAAAAAAGAGATGAATGAATTCTCTCAGGAGAAAATGCTGAAATAAAAAGTCTAAAAGGAATTTGATCGAGAAAATTGTCCACATAAATGGTCAAAAGAAAAAATCCTAAAGGAAAAGCGCCGATGCAAAGATACAAATGAATTCTTTTTAGAAAAGTGTTGAGACAAATATTACAAAGGAGAAAAGTGCTGAAATAAAACAACTAAGGGAAACAAGATGATAAGAAATATGAAGGAAATAAAAGTCCAAAGATAATACCCAAAGGATGATGACCCATAAAATGTCAACTTTAAACTATGAAACATAGTTATTGGTGTCAAAAGGCTTGGTGGGAACCTGAAGGTGAGTATAAAGGTAATAAATGACAATTGTAACTAAGGCATTTGGTTCAATTATAACTTATTCAATTTTAACTAATGCATTTGGTTCAATTGTAACTTATTCATTTGTAACTAATTCATTTGGTGACATGGCATAACTTGCCCACCTATTTCCCACATGAAAATGTAATTTTTTCTCTCAATAAGACACATGTCCAAGTGACCCTTGGACTTCCTTTGCTCACTTCACCTCTAAAAGCTATAAATATGCATTCTATTGGCTCATTTGAGTAGCCTCCACTAGTTATTGGGAGAAATATAGCCATATTTATACTTAAAAGACTCTTGAATAAATAATACAAGTTATTTTGTCACTCACATGTTATACTATTGAGTGATGAATTGAATCTTATTGGTCTAGTCTAGTGAAAGATTATCTTTTCTAGCTCATACTCTTGATGGTCTACCAATGTGAAGAAAGAGTATCATTAAAAGAACTTGTTAGTATTCTTTTATAAGTGTGTATACATTTTAGAATTAGTTTATGACTGTATTTCTTCTTATAATCATCCATTTCTCTCCTAAATTTTGATTGCCTTCTTGAATCTAACATGTGAAACATTGATGTGATAACACATAAGGAGTTGTGAGTGTTATGTTAGAAAAGATGTGTTGGTCTTTAAGTATCATATTCTCAATCAAATAGGAGGATATAAACATTGGTGCATCACCTTTTAAGTTTTTTAATTTTTTTTAAACCCTCTTCATACACAAATTGATAGATTAGAGAGAGATTTAAAGGTGCATCAAGGGGAGTTAGCCCCTTATCTAGATATTCATCTCAACAGAATTGTGACCCATAGCAAGAGAGATGAGTCAATTATGAAACTTGGATGAGGAGAGTTGAGCATCTCCTCAAGGGTGTGAATCCAAATGTCAATAGTTTTTGGCATGCCTAGTGGGACTTCTAAGTCCTATAATATTGTTCAAGGTTGGTGTTGGTCTTAGCATAGTTGAAAATGAAAGAAGAATATACATTTAGTACTTGGTGGCTCCATTAAATAATTAAAGTATTTGGTTGATAATCAGTCCTATTTTCCATGCCAAAGGTGACAACTAGATCTGCTACTAAAGAGACACCTTTCAAGTTTATGCAACTACCTCCATATTCCACCAAAAAGTTTAGGTTTGTAAACACTCATTCTTACAAAAGAGATTTTATGTTTAAAGCTTATAAGTTTGTGTTACATTATATTAATAATATCCATAGTGATCATTCCAAGATGGTTAGAATAAAAACTTTTGTGCCTTTCACCAGGGCATCTCCCTTGCATCTTGCCCACTTTGATCAAATTCTAGGAGCAACCCTCAAAAGTGTCCCATCTTTTAGTTGGAATGGTCTTATTACTGCCATTGAGCACATTAAGAATATATAATTTTTTTGTAATATTCACAACATCACCCAATAAAATTTAGCTATTATGTTGTTGGCCTTTTATTTTTAATGAAAAGTTTTGGATTGGTATGGGACTCTACTCATAAATTTTGTTGGCACATGGGATGAGTTGGGGGATCTATTAACTAATAGTTTTGGGGAAAAGAGTGATCACCTATATCTAGCTAAGAAATTAACCACAATCAATAGGCCACCACATGAGTCTATAGAATATTTTAATACTAGATTTCAAAAAACATGGGATAAGATCTTAGCTCTTGTGAGACCTACTCCAAACTATGCATTTTTGTACTACCTAAAAGCGTTAAATAGTGACATTGCCATGATGATTCAATCTATGGGTGGAAACACATTTATTGATACCTATGAAATAGCCATTAATGATAATAATTATCTTGTCTAAGCAATAAAGATAGCTCCTAGGCCTCTAATACCACTATTCCCTAATTTATATTATCTTAGTCAAGGTGCATTGCCCACTTTAGCCCATTTGCCTAATCAAGAAAGGCCTATCATTGATCTTTTAAAATAAATACATGAAGTTAAAATATTTCTTCAAAGTGTTAAAAATTATTTATTTTCCCTCAAGAGACAACAAGCTCAAGGTTATAGTCTATATCAAATATACAATCAAATTGGGCAAGCAAGTAGACCTCCTTTGTAAAATAATGCACAAGGACAAGGCCAAATCACCATGTCAAGCCTTATCAAATATATAATCCTAATGATCCCTCATACTCCAAATACTTTATCCCCACTCAAAATAACTTTTTCCAAGAATATCCCAACTATCTATATTTTAAACATGGTCAAGAGCAGTGACTTATGCAAATGAAATGCATAATTAAGGCATGGTAATGCAAGGTAGCCAGTCTTTCCAAGCTTCAATTTTTAAATGATCCATGTAAGGTGGGGTGGAAAATATACAACATTAGACTTATTATACCCTCATAAATCATTTTGAGGGTGAGTTTTGTGTCATTAATTACGTGGGGAATATAAACAATCAAAATACTAGTGTTGCCTCTAGTACTAAGCCCAAAAGGAGGATTGTTGATGAAGCTCAAGGGGCCAATCAAGGAGATATTATGAGTCATACATCATATCCTATGATAATCAGGTCTAATAAATCTCCTAAACTATAATATAATTAAAGGACTCTAAATTTTATGCCAGTTACTGCAACTCTACCTCCACAAGCTACATCACAAGGTGCCAATGTTCATAAAGAAAACCCCAAAGTGAATAATCCTTCCATCAATGTGGTGGAATAGATGAAGAAGATTCATATGAACATATAATTATGGGATTATCTAAAATTACTAGGGTATAAATATATACTCCAAAAGGAATTTCATGGGTTGGGTAAACAAGCTAGCCCATCTAGAAATGACAATGTGGTTTTGGTCTATAGAACTCAATCTATAGATGGTCAAGTGAAGAAAGATGAGAAGAATCCTAATTTATATATATATATATATATATATATATATATAATCATTGGTGATTTTTTGGTTCATAATTTCATCATAGATAGTGGATCAATCACATCAATTATGCCCAAATGTATAGCAAATCAGCTAGGCCTCAAGTATGAGCTAATGACTAAAGGAGTTTTGCAATTAGATGGATCACCAGCCAAGACTTTGGGGGTAGTTAAAGGTTTGAATTAAATCCTACATGATTTTCCTAATTTTTCAATTCCTCATGATGTGGTGGTGGTATATTTAAATCCCTATTTTTCTCTTTGCTTATCAAGAGACTTCACATCTAAGATAGGTGGATATTTGGCAACCAATTGGTCCTACATGGTGTTTAGAACAAAGTATGGCACTAAAGTGAAGATTGAGTTAGAAATTATTCATATATATCACTTGGAACCTTATTAACCTAAGGTGTCAAATGTTAATTATTATACATTGATGAAGAAGAACTTCATATTGACAAAACTCCATCATCTTCCCTTGAGGGAGTTTCTAATTTATTCCTAGACAAGTGGGGAGATGACAACTATGAGTATAATCCTTACAAATTTATTAAAGAATCTAGTCTTGGTGCCTATTATATACATGATAAGGACTCTTTCATGCCTGATTTGATCAAGTCAAGTTAGGATGCAAATGGATTATGGTATCTTTTCTTTGTTGGGTCTAGAAGTAAGATTGGGGTCAGGGATGGAGTAATGCTAGTTTCACCTTCAAAGGAAAGGTATTTTTCAACCTTCATATTTTAGTTATATTTCACCTATAATGTATCATAATATTAATCCCTTAATCATGGCCTTAAATGGGATAGGAAAAGACGTGTTAAATAATTTCAAGTGTTTGGTGATAGTGAGCTTGTTGTCAATCAAGTTAGAGGGCAAAATTTGACAAAAAGCCTCTTCACTTAAGTCCTATAAGCATAGAGTGTGGGATATTTTGGAAGATTTAAAATCCTTAAACATCACTGCTATCTCAATATAAGATAACAATATGATTATAGGTTGGAAGTAATTGGATCTTAGTTTGTTGTTCTAAAAGGGATAGAAGAGGACAAAAACCAACTTCATATAAAAGTGATTGTAAAGTCCTCCATACCAGATAATGTCACTAATTGGTAGGTGTTTGATAGTGACCAAAAAATTAAAAAAAAATATACATTAAGAAGCTAATTTTTATTTCAAGAACCAGTCTAAATTATAGCAACAATATGGAGAGTAGATTATGCAATTGAAGCATAACAAGCTTCCTAAAGGCCTAGTCACTCTTGAGAGCATATTCAATGATGATGACCAGCTGAAGAAAGATAAGGTAAGAATAACTACCAAGAAATAAAACTATGAGAAGGTTTAGATTTTCAAAGA
Organism: Torreya grandis; assembly: GCA_037957365.1. Classification (NCBI taxonomy): domain Eukaryota; kingdom Viridiplantae; phylum Streptophyta; class Pinopsida; order Cupressales; family Taxaceae; genus Torreya; species Torreya grandis. Next base: position 3,887,447 of record JARHVA010000987.1, on the reverse strand, counting down.
TAAATTTCTTGCACTTGGGAAGGTATGTACTATTAAAGAGAAGCATGCATTCATTGAGTTATGCAATGAAGTTTTTGATGTCTTTGCATGGGAATATAGTGATTTAAAGGGTTTTGATCTAAATATAGCTTAGAATAATATAGATTTAGATGAGAATGCTAATCCTATTAGGTAGAGGCAAAGGCTAATCAACCCCAAGATTGAGCCTCTCATGAGGAAAGAACTCACCAAACTGATTGAGTCTAAAATCAACTTTCCCATTAAGCATTCATCTTGGTTGGTAAACCTAATTCTTGTTAGGAAAAATAATGGAAAGATAAGGTTTTGTGTTGATTTTAGGGACTTGAATAGAGTGTATTTGAAGGATCATTACCCACTCCCTTCCATGGAACAAATATTGTAGGTTATGGCTAGTAGTGAAATGTTTTCTGTCCTTGCTAGGTATTCTGGGTATAATCAGATTTTGGTAAAGGAAAGTGACCAATATAAGACAAACTTTACTACAAAATGGGGTATATATGCTTATAGTAAAATGAATTTTAGGTTGTCTAATATTGGAGCTAATTTTCAATGTGCAATAGATATGGATTTTCAAGGATTAATCAATGACATTGTATTGGTATATATTGATGATGTGAAAGTTTTCTCCAAGGATACAAATGACCATTTGAACCACCTAAGGTGGATTTTTGAGATATTAGAGAGTTTGGGATCTCTCTAAACCCAAATAAGTGTGTGTTTGTTGTTCATGAAGGCAAACTCTTAGGCCACATTGTTTTGAAGAAAGGTTTGTCTATTGATCCCAAAAGGTTAAGTTCCATCTTAGCATTATCTTTGCCTAAACATAATAAAGGTATACAAATATTCTTTGGTAAGATTAATTTCATTAGGAGGTTTATTCCTAATTTTTATAACCTAGTCAAGTCCTTGACCTCCATGCTAAGGAAGGATGAGGTGTTCACTTGCATAAGGAGTAATTAAATTTTTGAGGAGATCAAACAAACTATTGCCCAAGCTCCTACCCTTGCAAGTCCAAAATTCTCCAAAGATTTCAACCTATATACTTTTGGGATTGAAGAGGTATTCTCTACCATACTTAATCAAGATAACGATGAAAATTTTGAATAGCCTATTACCTTATTTAGTCAAGGCTTAGAAGGATATGAGATAAGGTACACATATGTTGAGAAATAAGTGCTTTCAGTCATAAGGAGTTTAAAGAAGTTTAGGCATATGTTGTATAAAAAAAGATTCATATTTTTGTGCCTCATCCTAGTATGAAAGACTTTATATTGAATAAATATTTGAATGAAAAGAGGGTAGGATAGATCACAAGGGTAATGTAATATGATGTGGATATCAAAACTACCAAGTTAGTAAAAGGAAAAGGACTATGTGGGCATCTCACTTCAAAATTGAAAGAGAAAAAAAAAGCTATTTTAGTACTTCATGATGACCTTTATATTAGTTGTACCTTCATCTATGAGAAGTTGGACATAGGACATGATCCATTTCCTTTAAATTGGTGAGTGTCTACAAGGTCTTGATAGGGCCAAGAGAAGGTACTTTAGGCTACAATACATTCCTTATGTACTTATTGATGGAGTGATATTTAGGAAAGACTTTTTAGGTGTGTTGTTAAGGTGTATTGATTTAGATCATATTGACAAAGTATTTTTTGAATTCCATGATGGACTAATTGGTGGTCACTTTGCTCCAATAACCACAGCTACTAAGATTATGAGGGTTGGTTAATTTTGGCCTAGCTTGTTTAAAGACACTCACACTTGGGTAAGGAAATGCCAAAATTTTGCTCTCTTTGATGGAAAACAAAAGCTAGATTCCTTGCCTCTTCATTCAATCTAGGTTGAGCAACCCTTCATGTAATGGGGTTTGGATTTCATAAGCCTAATCAATCCACCTTGTAGTGCTAGTCATAAGTGGGTATTTATAGCCACTAATTATTTTACAAGATGGATGGAGGCTGTAGCTATTAAGGAGGCCTAATGAAAGTTTAATCCTTGATTTCTATGAAGGTATAGTAAGAAGGTTTGGAGCACCTTCAACCATAATATCAGATAATGCCTTAGCCTTCCTAGGAGCAAGAAAAAGTGAATGGGATTTGAAACATGGAATATATCTTAGTACCTCCTCCAAATATTACCCCAAATGGAATGGACTAGCTAAGTCCACAAACAAGAACTTAATCAGGACCATTAAGAGTATAATGGAGGAAAATTTAAGGACTTGGCACACCAAATTGATGACAGCCTTTAGGCTGATAGGATCACCCTAAAGAAAGTAATTAAGAATTTACCTTATACATTTTACTATGGAAGGGATGCTAGACTTCCTATCTCACTTGAGTTACCAAATTTAGATCTTACCTATTAGATACAATTGATGGAGAATGATAGCATTGAGGTCAGTTTATGTGAGTTGATGGAACTTGAAGGGACAAGAAATCAAACTATACACACCATGACAACTCACCAACAGAAAAAAAAGAAGTATTTTGATAATAAATACATTTCAAGGAGATTTAAATAAGGAAATATTATCCTAAAATGGGATGAATATAGGGCCAGGCCTAGAAGACACATAAAGTTTGATGCTTTATGGAGTGGCCCATATGTGATCACATAGTGCAAACAACATAATGCTTTCCAACTTTCAATGTTAAATGGAGAGGAGATGCATATATTAGTTAATGGGGTATATCTAAAGCATTTTTATTGAGGTTTTTCATTTCCTTTGTACATTGTTTCTTTCTTTCAATGTGTTCCCTAAGTGCTTACACACATGTGTGAGTTGTCTTGTGTTTTGCTTTGCTTTGTGTCTAGTTTTTTTTTCTTGTTGTGTGTTGTGTCTTGTAGCATGGGTTTTCCTTATATTCTGGTGTTTTTTTCAAGGTTTTGAGTCATGGATAATGTTTCCTTGTTTGAGTGTCCTTAGATGAATCCATGCCTAACAAATTAATTAGGCTACTCATCTAGTCATTATAACAAGCATACTACCCCTACAATTCACTAGCTTGTTGACCAAATTTTGGCCCTTTAGGCCAAAATTGAACACCCCTATTTGAAAAATTGGCCACCTAAATCTATACCTTTGGCTTAACTAGTATGTATATTTTCTTTAGAAGAAGTGTTCTTTGACAAAGCCTGCAACAAATGTATAAGTATAATTCGTTTAGGAAGTTTGGTTTTGGTCTATTTCTAAGCCTTTGCATAGTAATCCTTTTGGGCCTTTTTTTTTGACTAAGTTTTATTTCTTTTAGACTTTTCATTCAGCCAAGTGCCAAATTATTTTGGAAAATTTGTCTGAGACAGGTTTTCTAAAGGACAATTTTTAGTTTTTTTGAAGGAATTATTTTAGACATTTTGTCTGAAACAACTTTTTTGAAAGGCACTTGCAACTTTTCTGAATGGGTCTTTTTCAGATGTTTTGAAGAGAAATTTTCAACTTTTTTGAAGGAATTATTTCAAACATTTTATCCAAAACAAGTTTTCTGAAGGGCACTTCAGTTTTTTCGAAAGGTACTTGACACTTTTCTAAAGGGGTCTTTTCAAAAAGCCAAAGGGACACTTACAACTTTTTCAAAGGGATATTTTTCAAATTGTCAAAGGGTCATTTCAGAGTCTTGAAGTTCCACCTGAAAAAATCCTAAAGGAACATTTCAAAGAACTAAATGATCCATTTTTTAAAATCCAAAATGTTATTCGATATCCCAAAGAAATTAATGTGGAAAAAAGATACGAATGAATTATCTCAAGATAAAATGCCGAAAGAAAAAGTCTTAAAAGAATTTGATTGGGAAAATTATCTATAAAAATAGTCAAAATAAAATATCCCAAAGGAAAAGACTTGATGTAAAGAGATGAATGAATTCTTTCTTGAAAAGTGCTGAGATAAAAAGTTGGAAGGAGAAAAGTACTGAAATAAAACAACTGAGGGAAACAAGAAGACAAGAAGTCTGAAGGAAACAAAAGTTTAAAGAAAATACCCAAATGATGATGGTCCACAAAACATCAAATTTAAACTATGAAAAATAATCATTGGTGTCAAAAGGCTCGGTGAGAACCTGAAGGCAAGTATAAAGGTAACAAATGGCAATTATAACTGAGGCCTTTGTTTCAGTTCTAACTTATTCAACTATAGTTGATTCAATTGTAACTAAGGAATTTGGTCTAGTTATAACTTATTCATTTGTAATTGATTCATTTGGTGACATGGCCTAGTTCACCCACCTCTTTCCCACATGCAAATGTAAGTATTTCTCTCAAGATGACACATGTCTAGGTAACCCTTAGACTTCCTTTTCTCGTTCCACCTCTCAAAGCTATAAATATGCATTCTTTTGGCTCATTTGAGTAGCCTCTACTAGTTATTAGGAAAAATCTAGATAGATTTTTACTCAAAGGACTCTTGATGAAATAATAAAAGTTATTTTTCCACTCACATGCTATACTATTGAGTGATGACTTGAATCTTGTTGGTCTAGTCTAGTGACAGATTGTCTTTTTAAGCTTGTACTCTTGATGGTCTAATAATGTGCAGAAAGAGTGTCATTATAGGTCCTTATTAGTATTTTTTTCTAAGTGTGTAAAAATTTTAAAGGTATTTTATTAATGTATTCCTTCTTGGAATCAACCATTTCTCTCCTAAATGTCAAATTCCTTCTTGAATATAACATGTGAAACATTGATGTGACAACATATAAGGAGCTATGAGTTTTATGTGAGAAAAGCTATGTTGGTCTTTAAGTAGCATATTATCAGTAAAATAGGATGAGATAAACATTGGTGCATCACCTTTTTGTTTTCTTAGTTGTTTTATTTAACCCTTTTCATACATGAATTGATAGATTAGAGAGAGATTTAAAGGTGCATCAAGGGGAGCTATCCCATTATTTAGAGATTTATCTTAACAAAATTGTCACCCACAACAAGAGAGATGACTCCATTGTGCCACTTGGTTTAGGAGAGATAAGAATCTCTTCAAGGGTGTGAATCCAAGTGTCAAAACCTACCAATATGTTCCTAATCCATAAGGATACATAACACCTTCTACCTAGCCTTTTGTGCCCATTAACTCCTATGTGGCACCATCCCAACCTCTAATGACCACATACCAATATGTGGTATCTTATCAAAATTCTACCACTTATTCATATATTTATACCACCTAGCCTCAACCAAACTTACCATATAATTATAGAGCTTCCCAACCTCAAATAGATTTGGTCAAAATATTTCTCTTAATTTCTACTCATTTCTTAATTTTAAAAGAAAATAAGAAAGTAGTAATAAGGGCATGGTAGAAATACTTGGTTGTTATGCACATGTAATTTAGATGAGTATGGATATATCCTCTTTGTCTTAGAAATAATAACTTGTATATAAGAAAACACTAACAAAAAGGGTTGTTAGCAAGATAGTTAGGTGGAGTACCTAACATGAGCTTGTTAGGAGCTATCAAGCAAATTTTTTATAACAATTAATTTGGAAATGATGAAAATATATAATTTCATTAAATTAAAAAAATTATTAAAATGTAATACAAGAAGTCTATGAATGATTGATAGATAAAATGACTAAATATAGTAAAATTGGGTCAATATTAGTGCTAAAATAGATCCGATCAGGTTTAAAAAATTAGGTAGGGGTCTATGAATAGTTGGAGACATAAAAAGTTAGATTTGGTTGGGGGTAAGGGGTTATAAATAACTTGTTTTTATTTCATGCCACATTGACCATTGGTGGTTGGGTTGACTATCGGTAGTTAAGCTAACCATTGGTAGTTAGGTAACCATCAATGGTAAGGCGTGATCATGTTGAGTTATGGAGCTAAAAGCTACACCAGATGAGCAAATGTAGAGGTTGTTAGAGTTACACAGTCACTGACATTGGTCAAGATAGACCCACATCGGTCAAGAGTCGACCAAAAGCTACCGATGTCAGTTATGGATCAGCTGACGTAGGTCATATGCAGATAGACAGGGACCAACGTCAGTCACTTGTGCATTTCAGAAGTCTATTTTCATGGGAGAATAGATTTTTTGCATGATAAGATTAACTATTATTGTTGAGTCCACATTTCTATTTTTGGCAGGACAAATTTGAACCTTTGATTAAGAGGTGTATCTAACGGTGGAGAATGCATAGCTCATGAATCCTAGTATTATATAATAGGGTTAGATCTTCATAGCTTGTAGACATGAAAAGGGTAGATAATTCAAGGATTGAATTGGTTGTAATTGAGAGAGAGAACTCTTAAGGGAAAGAGATCTATACATCTGAGAAGAAAGTGTGATTTCTTCATTGTATTTCCTTCTAGAAGAGTTTAATACAAGTTTTCATTGTTTCTTGTATCTCTTATTCTTTGCTAATTCTAATTTCTAGTTACTTATTAATTTTGGTTTAATTCCATGTTTAGTTGCTTACACAAAAGTAATTAATTACTCTGTAAGATCCTAACAAGTGGTATCAAAGCTTGGGTTCACTAACAACTGGTATAGAGCGGGTTAGTGTTTGTTGATTATAGGTTCACTCACAGGGGTTTCTGATTGAGTGGGAGTAAAGTAATGGCAGAAGAAAGTAAACTAAGAATGGAGAAGTTTAACGGCAAGAATTATCAATTATGAAAGATGCAGATAGAAGATTATCTATATCAAAAAGATTTGTACTTATCGTTGGGTGGGGTTTCAAGTAAGCCCACAAATATGCAAGATGAAGAATGGAATGTTCTTGATAGAAAGGCTCTTGGATCTATAAGGTTGAGCCTGGCATCTTTTGTGATTTCCAACTTATCACAAGAAAAGACAACGGTAGAATTAATGGATACTTTGGCAAATTTATATGAAAACCCCTCAGCTTCAAATAAGGTATATCTTATGAAGTAATTATTTAATTTGCAAATGCAAGAAGGTGGATCTATATCTAGTTATCTAAATGATTTCCATGCAATAGTAAATTAGTTAAATTTAGTCAAAATAGTTTTTGATGATGAAATTAAGGCTCTCTTAATCTTATGCTCTTTACCTGAAAGTTGACATAGTTTGGTAATGGTAGTTAGTAATACTGCATCTACTTCAAATATCTTGAAAGTTGATGATGTTGTTAGTGTAATCTTGAATGAAGAGATTTGCAGAAAAAGCACAGAGGAAACATTAGGTAATGCTTTAAGTATTGAAAGTAGGGGAAGGTAAAAAGAGAAGGGCAAGTAAGGGAGATCAAGGTCAAAGTCAAAGATGAGAAGTAGATCCAAATCCAAAAATGGAAGAAAAATAACCTGCTGGAATTGTGGAAAGATAGGGCATGCAAAGAAAGATTGTTAGTTGAAAGATAAATAAAAAAATCAGCGTGAAGGTAAAGAAGAAGCAAAAGTTGCAGGTATTATTGCACAGGATGCTTTTACAGTTTCTTTGGATAATAGAGTAGAATCTTGGGTTTTAGATTTTGGTGCCTCTTTCCATGTAACCCCAAATAGAGAATTTTTCAATGATTATGTCCATGGAGATTTTGGAATAGTTTATTTAGGGGATGATGAGCCTTGTAAAATTATTTGCAAAGGAAAAGTGTAGCTGAAATTGTAGAATGGCAACACATGGGTGTTGAAGGATGTCATGCATGTACCCATCCTGAAGAGGAATCTGATTTCTGTAGAAAAGTTGGGGGATGAGGGTTGCACAGTAACTCTCACAGCTGAATCTTGGAAAGTTTTCAAGAGTTCACTTGTATTATCTAGAGGTAAGAGAGTAGGTACTCTCTATCTGTGTAATTGTATTACTGATTATTCTCCTTCTGTATTATCTATTTCAGATGTAGATGCAAAGTTGTGGCACTGTAGGCTTGGCCACATGAGTGAGAAGGGAATGAGTGTTCTTAAGTCAAAAGGTAAGCTTTCAAATTTGAAAAGCATAGATCTAGATTTTTGTGAGCATTGTATTTTTGGAAAATAGAAGAGAGTGAGGTTTCTCAAAACTAGGTCAACAAAGAAGAAGCACAAATTGGAGCTTGTTCACATAGACGTGTGGGGACCAGCTCAAGTAGCTTCTATTGGAGGATCACAGTATTATGTTTTTTTTATTGATGATGCTAAAAGAAAGGTATGGGTTTATTGCATAAAGAAGAAATTTGATGTTTTTGACACATTTAAGAAATGGAAAGCTTTGGTTGAGAATGAAACAGGTTTGAGATTGAAGTGCCTTAGATCTGATAATGGTGGTGAGTACTGCAGCTATAAATTCAAAAGTTACTATTCTATGAGTGGAATACGTAGGGAAAGGATGGTTCCAAGGACACCTCAACAAAATAGAGTTGTTGAAAGGATGAATAGAACAATAATGGAGCATGCACAGAGTATGAGGTTACATGCTAATTTGCCCTTACAGTTTTAGGTAGAAGCTGTAGATACTACGGTTTACTTGATTAATAGAGGACCTTCTACTGCTCTAGATGGTGGAATTCTAGAAGAGGCTTAGATAGGTAAAAAGGCAGATCTTTCATTTCTCAAAGTTTTTGGTTCTAAAGCTTTTGTGCATGTTGATTAAAAAAATAGCAAGCAGCTGGATACTAAATCTATGCAGTGCACTTTTATTAGTTATGGCTCTGGAGATTTTGGATTCTGGTTGTGGAATTTAGAAACTAAAAAATTTATTAGAAGTTGTGATGTAGTTTTTAATGAGAAGGTGATGTACAGTGATTAGCTCAAGAGGTTGAATAATTCTGAGTAGGGAAATGATGATTTGGATGAGGTAATGATCCAAAATGAGCTTGTGGGAAAAAATAATCATACACAGGAAAACATAGACACCGACACCAATCAGGTAGGAACTGATGTCAGTCAGGAAGGAACTGACGTCGGTCAGACAGTAACCGATGTCGATCAGGTGGAACTGACATCGATCAGGTACAGATTGAGAGTTAACTGATATCAGTCACTGATAGAGAATTTGGGCAGATAGCAAGCTATGAATGAGTCTCAAATTCCCATGAGGAGGTCAAAAAGGGTAAGTAAACCTCCAATTCGATATTCCCCTTCTTTATGCTACTTGTTACTCACTGATAGTGGAGAACCAGAATATTTTGATGAGGCAATATAGGTAGAATCCCAAAAACAGTGGGAGCATGGCATGAATGAGGAAATTGATTTCTTGAAAGAGAACCAAATGTGGGATTTGGTTGAGTTGCCAGCTGGAAAGAAAGCAGTAAAAAACAAATGGGTTTATAGGTTAAAAGAAGGAGAGAATGGACAAATGAGACATAAGGCCAGGTTGGTAGTAAAGGGATTTGCACAGAAACTAGGTATTGATTTTGGTAAAAAAATTTCTCCTGTATTAAAAATGAGTTTTATTCAAATTGTATTGTCTTTAGTTGCTATTGAGGATTTGCATCTTGAGCAGCTTCATGTTAAGATAGCATTTCTTCATGGAGATTTGGATGAAGAAATATATATGGATCAGCCAGAAGGATTTGAGGTCAAAGGTAAGGAGAAACTTGTGTGCAGGTTGAAGAAAAGCTTATATGGTCTTAAGCAAGCTCCAAGACAATGGTATTTGAGATTTGATAGGTTTATGACAGAGCATGGTTTTAGTAGATGTCAATCTAACCATTGTGTCTATTTTAATAGATTGGATAATGGTAGATATATTATCCTATTGTTGTATGTAGATGACATGCTTGTTGCAGGCTCACACATGCAGGATATTAATGAGCTTAAGGTAAAATTAGCTCACACATTTACCATGAAGGATTTAAGAGTAGAAAAGAAAATCCTTGGCATGAGTATTAAGAGAGATAGGGAAAATCATAGTTTGATTTTGTCTCAAGAGGATTATGTGAACAAGGTGTTGGAGAGGTTCAATATGCAGGATGCAAAACTAGTAAGCACACCTATGGCTAGACACTTCAAGTTGAGCAAAGAGCAGTGTCCTAAATCACATGATGAGTTTGAGTACATGAGTAGAGTTCCATATGCTTCAACAATTGGGAGCTTGATGTATGCAATGATATGTACTAGACCTGATATTGCCCAAGCAGTGGGAGTTGTCAACAAGTTCATGGCCAATCCAAGAAAGGAACACTAGAAAATAGTTCAATGGATTCTCAGATATCTAAGAGGGACCAATAGTAGGCATTTATGATTTGGAGGGTCAAACACTTCTCTACATGGGTATGTAGATTCAGATATGGTAGGCGACTTGGATGGCAGGAGAAGCACCACAGGATATGTGTTCACTGTTGGTGGAATGGCGATTAGCTAGATTTCAAAGTTGTAGAAGGTTGTTGCCTTGTCTACTACAGAGGTAGAATACATTGCAGTCATAGAGGCTAGCAAGGAAATGATTTGGATGACTCAGTTCATGGAAGAGTTGGGAAAGGAGCAAGAGAGTTGCAGATTGTATAGTGATAGTCAAAGTGCAATTTATTTGGCAAAGAATTTAGCCTTTCATTCAAGAACCAAACATATACAGCTTAGGTACCACTTCATTAGACAAGTATTGGAGGATGGTGAGTTGAAGTTGGAAAAGATCCATATAGATAAGAACCCTACTGATATGTTAACAAAGCTAGTAACAAAGGAGAAGTTGAATCTTCATTCAAATTTTGTTGGTCTTCAAGATTGAACTTAAAGATGGAGAAACAAGCTAGAGGATGTTGTTATACAGGTACAGGTGCAGCTATTTATCTCCAAGTGGGAGATTGATGAGTTGTGGAGCTAAAAGTTACACTAGATGAGCAAATGTAGAGGTTACTGGAGTTACACAGTCATCGACATCGGTTTGGATAGACCGACATTGGTTAGGAGTCGACCAAAAGCTACTGACATCAGTTATGGATCAATCGATACCAGTCATATGCAGATAGATAGGGACCGACGTCAGTCACCTATACATTATAGAAGTCTATTTTTGTGGGAGAATAGATTGTTTTCATGATAAGATTAATTGTTAGTGTTGAGTCCACGTTTCTATTTTTGGTAGGACAGATTTGTACCTTTGATTAAGAGGTGTATCTAATGGTGGAGAATGCATAGCTCATGAATCCTAGTATTATATAATAGGGTTAGATCTTCATTGCTTGTAGACATGAAAAGGGTAGACAATTCAAGGATTGAATTGGTTGTAATTGAGAGAGAGAAATCTTGAGGGAAAGAGATCTGTACATCTGAGAGGTGTGAGAAGAAAGTGTGATTTCTTCATTGTATTTCCTTCTAGAAGAGTTTATACAAGTTTTCATTATTTCTTGTATCTCTTATTCTCTACTGATTTTGATATCTAGTTACTTATTAATTCTGGTTTAATTCCATGTTTAGTTGCTTACACAAAAGTAATCAATTACTCTGTAAGATCCTAACAGATCATCAACTATTGTGCTAACTATGATGGTTGACTGTGGATTTCTAAAAGTGTTTAAAAAAGAGTTATAGACTAGATCAATGATTAGGTAAGGGTTTATTTAAGGGTTTGGTTAGAAATGAGAGGTTAGAAGATAGGTGTAAAAAGGTTTGATTTAGGTCTATAAGTTAGAAACCAAAATGTCAAGACTAAAGTATAAATATACCTATTACTTGTTAAATGGTTGATGGCTAGAGTAATTTTGGTAAAGTAATAGTACTTTACCTTGAGAGTAATTTTGGAAAAGGTTAGGATCTCTATTATTGTTTATAAATTTTTAGAAGAAGACAAGATGCCTAGAGAACTTGAATACTTGTGTACAAGAATGCTTGTGATGATGATCTTTTTTTCACCTCTTACTCCCCTCCTTTTATAGTCAAAGAGATATGGAGGATAGAAGGTTCCCTAGTAGGTTGGGTTACTAATTTTAATGCCTGGGAGTTTATTATCACCACATAAGGTGAACATATTTGATTTTACCTCATTATCTTGCACACAGTTGGTGATGTGTTAGAAAGGTGAGGACCTGACTATTGATGGTCAGGCTAACCATCGATAGTTAAGCTAACCATCAATGATTGAGTGTCTAGAGGCATAGGATCAAGGTGAGTTAAAAGGGGTGGGTTAAGGTTTGTTATTAATTTATTAAGTTTAATTATATAAGTAGCTAACTAGACCTAAGGTCTGATATGTTGGTTAATGGGTCAAGAAGGGTTAGGTGGTCCCTAAGGTATCTTGAGGCATTTCAACATCTAGAACTGTCATGTGCAATTTTCTAATGTCTATATTTTCCCCCTTTTTGTTATGCAACTTTGAATCAACAAGCTACAAAACAAAAATGGATTGTTTAGTTTAAGGTCTAGCTATCCCAAATATGGGAGGAAGTGTTTCCCCTCAAACTAGGAGTCGATGAGGTGAAACCAAAATCAAGTTAGGGTTTGATATGTAGATATGGTGAATCATGAGGATGGTGACAAAAAGGTGGGTTGGCCATTTGAAATTCAAACATGCACATGAAATGTAACTAAGTGTGATATCTAAGATCACACACAGAATAAGGTTTATAATGGTTGATAAAAATAAGGTTAGTTCTATAAGTACAAGTGATAGGGTAACTGGTCTATAGTGTTAGTCATAGTTAATCAGGTTACTCTATAAGTCTCCTAGATAAGGTTTATGTTTTTATAGGTATCTAAGGTAGGAATTTCTCCCTTAAAAACATAAATGGTTTGGTTTTACACTAGGTGGTATAAATTCAAATATTCAACATGACAAGGTTGGTCAGTGTAGTCAAAAATACCAAACAAGATCATCATAGAATAGACGATTGTGTTGGGTCAAAAATGGCCAACATCAAGGTGGACACACTCTAATGGTTGGTTTAAGAAGAAAAATCTCCAAAAGTTTAGTTTGGTGAAGAAAGGTTATCTCTAAAAAATTGGCACTTAGGCGTAGGTACCTTAAAAAAAATTAAATGTGATACCCTGACTGTTGATGGTTAGGGGTTCCAATGTCAACCATCGATGGTCACCTTAACCATTGATAGTCAGGGGGAAACCCTAAAATACCAGAGGATAAAAAGTGAAAATGAAATTTCATTTTCACTTTTTGTAATTTGAACTCTGAGATTTTTGTGTGTTTTAATGATCTGGTGATATAGAATTTTGCTTTGAGAGGGTTGCTTGAGAGTTTAGTTGAGATGGTGATTGTTGATTGGTTGAGCATGTGTTTTAGGTGATCTAACTTAAACTAAGATGTAGGGTAGATGAATACACAATTGAGTAGCTAGACATGGCCTTTGTCCTTGACAATGGTCAAGGAATGAGGTAGGGGGTGTTTTCAAATTGTTAGTTTAGTTGATTTTGTTGTTATCAAGTTTAATTTGTGTAGTTATGGTTTGTTTTTTTAGGGTTTTGGGGGTTTGACCTATATTTAGGGTTTATTCATGATTTGGAAATTTAGCAAGCAAAATTCAAAATTGAGGGAGGATTTGGGTTGGGGATATTATCTAGAATATAATTAGGTAGTTTTGTTGTTGATTTTGGTTATTTTGATGGGTTTTTTGTAAGGTAGGTTAGGTGATTTTCCACTAGAGATCACACAAATATTTGTACAAAATGACCAACTTACATTCATCTATCTCTAGGGCCTGTAACCTTTTATCTTATGATCAAATCTATAATGAACCTATCCAATTATCCATCCCTATCTGATCCTATCCTCCTCAATGGGAACTACCCAAGTTTTTCAAGTTATAAATCAAGGAGGACCCCCAAAAACACTTGAGAGTATTTTGACATTCTTGCTAGTTGGTTTCATATGATGATGTTCTTCTCCTTCATACCTTTCCCATGTCTTTATCTCGACCAGCCTTGGATTGGTATAGTGCCCTCACCAAGTACTCTATCTTTTCCTTTTCTTAACTTGCCCAAGTCTTTTTATATCATTTTTCAATCAATATATCTTTTCATTTTCTCAAATTACCCAAGTATTTTTGGATCATTTCTCAATCAATATATCCAAAAAGGTCTTTTTAAATCATATCTCTAAGTCCTAAAAGATTGTCTAATATTGGTTCTAGTCTTGGCATAGTTACAACTATATGAACATCTATATTCAGTACCTGGTGACTCCACTAAAGTTTTAAATTCTTTAGTTATTGATTAGTTCCTAATTTCCATGCTAAAGGTGACCACTAGGCCTATAATAAAGGTATACCTTTTGAGTTTGTTTAATTACCTTTATATTCTTCTAGAAGGTTTAGATTTGTAAACACCCATAATTATTCAAGAGAGTTAGTGTTTAATAAGTCTAAGTTATTATTTAGTTCAATCCATAATACTCAAAGTTCACATTCTAAGATGGCTAAGAACCAAAATTTTATAGCCTTTGCCATATCATCTCCTTTGAATCTTTCCTAATATGACCAAATTATAGGAGCAACCCTTAAGAGTGTTCCATATTTTAGTGGAGAGGGTCCTGTTACTAATATTGAACATATTAGAAACATACATTTTTTTTGTAATATCCATAATATAGTTCAAGAGAATATGGATATTAGGTTATTGGCATTGTATTTCAAAGGAAAAGCTTTAGATTGGTATGGGACTCTACCTAAAAATTCTATTGGTTCATGGGATGAACTAGGAGACCTATTGACTAAGAGGTTTGGAGATAAGAGTGATCATCTATCTCTAGCTGAGAAATTGACCACTATCAAGAGGGAACCAAAAGAGTTTATGCAATATTTTAACACTAGATTTCAAAAAATGTGGGATATGATCTCAACCCTTATGAGATCCACTTCAAACTATGCATTCTTATACTATTTAAAGGCATTGAACAGTGATGTAGCCATGATGATCTAATCCATGGGTGGGAATACACTCCCTGATGTCTATGAGATAGCTATCAGTGTTGAGAATTGTCTTGTTCAAGTATGGAAGATTGCTCCTAGGCCACCAATACCATTCTTCCTTGATTTATAACCTCCTAGTCAAATTACATTACCTACCTTAGCTCCATTGCCTAGTCATGAAAAGTCTACCATTTTCCTAAAAAATGAGATCCATGAAGTTAAGTGTTTGATCCAAAGTGTTACCAATGAATTGGTTGATCTTAAAAGGCAACAAGCTCAAATTTATAGGCCATGCCATCCCTATAATCAGTTTGGAAAAGGAAATATACCTCCTTTTCAAGGCAATTCTCAAGGACAAGGTCAAATCATCCAAGCTAGACCCCAAAGTTACGATCATAATGTTGCCTCATCTTCCAAGGATCTTATTCCCACCCAAAAAAACCTTGTTTAATAATAACTAGGTTATCCCTCATATGATCAAAGTCAAGACCAAGTTGCTTATTGTAATGAGATGCATAATCAAGCCATGACTATGCAAGGTGTGAAAGAGTTACAAGTATATGGAGATAGTGAGTTTATTGTGAATCAAGTAAGATGCCAAAATGTGACTAAGAAATCTTCACTTAAGTCCTATAAACATAGAGTGTGGGATATTTTGGAGTATTTAAAATATTTCAATATCACATATATCTCAAGAGAAGGCAACAAACATGTTGATAGGTTGGTAATAATTGGAGCTTAGTTTGATGTTCCAAAGGGGATAGGAGAGGATAAAAACTAGCCACATCTCAAGGTGATTATAAGGCCCTATATACTAAATAATTTTACTAATTGAAATTTTTTTTATAGTGATTAAAAAATAGCACTTTTTATACAAAAGGAAGTTGATTTTTCTTCCAAGAATCAATCCAAACTACAACAACAATATGGAGGGCAAATTGTGTAATTAAAGTCAAACAAGCTCCCCAAAGGCCTAGTCACATTTAAGATTATTTTCAATGATAATGACCAGTTGAAGAAAGAAAAGGTAAACATGTCTACTAATAAAGAAAACTATGAGAAAGTATAACTCTTGAAGGATAAGTTGCTTGCACTTGGAAAGGTATGTAGTAGTGAAGAGAAACATACTTTCATTAAATTATGAAAAGAGTTTTCTAATGTCTTTACATGGGAATATAGTGATTTGAAGGGGTTTGATCCAAACTTAGATAAACATACCATAGATCTAGATGAGAATACCAAGCCCATAAATCAAAGAAAAAGTCCAATAAATCCTAATTTTGAGCCTCTTATGATGAAAGAGCTTACTAAGTTGATTTAGTCCAAAAATATCTTTCCTATTAAGCATTCATCTTGGTTGGAAAACTTAGTCCCTATTAGGAAGAAGAATGGAGAAATCAAGTTGTGTGTTAGACTTTAATAAAGTTTCATTGAAGACCATTATCATCTTCCCTCTATGGAACAAATTTTTCAAGTTGTGGTAGGTAGTGACATGTTTTCTCTCCTTGATGGGTATTCTAGGTATAATCAAATTTTGATGAAGGAAAGTGACCAATATAAGACAACCTTTAATATGAAATGGGGTACATATTATTATATAAAAATGCCTTTTGTATTGTCTAATGTTGGAGATAATTTTCAATGTGAAATGGATATGGTTTTTTAAGGACTAATAAATGACATTGTGTTGGTGTATCTTGATGATATCATAGTTTTTTCTAAGAATGCAAAGGATAACTTGAATAACCTTAGGTAGATTTTTGAGAGACACAGAGAGTTTGGAATCTCTCTCAATCCAAATAAATATGTGTTTTTTGTTTATGAAAGGAAACTTTTAGGACACATTGTCTCCAAAGAGGATTTGTCCATAGATCCTAAAAGGGTAAGTGTAATCTTGGCATTGACTTTGCCCAAACACAAGAAAGGTTTAAAGAGTTTTTTTGGGAAAATTAATTTCATAAGAAATTTCATCCCTAATTTTGCTAATTTATTCAAGACTCTAACCTCTATGCTAAGGAAATATGAAGTGTTCACTTGGACTAGAAGAAGAAAAGAAATTTTTAAAGAGATCAAAAAAGCCATTGCCCAAGCTCCAACTCTTGCAAGTCCTAATTTTTCAAAGGATTTCAACTTTTATACCTTTAGAAATTATGAGGTAATATATTCCATGCGTACTCAATAAAATAAGGAAAATTTGGAGCATCCTATTACCTTATTTAGTCAATGTTTAGAAGGCTATGAGGTAAGATATGTTAGGTTATGGAGCTAAAAGCTTCACTAATGCAGACATGGAGGAGGTTGTTGAGAGGTTGCTGAGTTGTAGAGAAACTGATGTCAGTTTGATCAACCGACATTGATCATATCTAGTGAGCAAAGCAATCAACATCGGTTAGGATCGATCGATGTCAGTCATCTCTAGCTAGACAGGGACTGATGTCAGTCACTTGTGTAGTTTAGAACTGTGAGTTTTACAGATAGTTTGTTAATGAGCTAGTTGTTTGCATGTTAAAGGCTACTTTTAGCCTTGGAGCTATGGATTTAATTATTGTAATTAGATGTCTAATTATTGTTTTGCATGAGATATATATAATAGACTCATGGGATATATTGTAAAGTGTGCTAGTTGAGTAAGAGCAAGGTTAGCTCCTTCAGAGTGAAGAGAGCAAGGTGTGTTCCTCCTAGTGCCATAGTGCCTGGTGTGTATGATTAGGGAGATCTGTAGGTTGTTGCAAGGTCTGGTAGAAGATCCACAAGGGTGTTGGTATGGTAGAATTATAAGGACTTGGTGAGGTAAGGACAAGGGTTCTATCTAAGTAAGTAAGATCAGTTGATCTGTAGGGGTGTGTGTGTGCAAGGTTAAAGGTAGATCTGTGGGGTAGCAAGATCAAAGGTGATAGCAACACGTCAAGGAGCAAGATCAGGTGAGATCTACTTGGAGTACATTGTGTACTTAGAGTATGGTGTGTACTCAGTCATGGAGTACATGGAGTACTTGTGTACTGGTAGTAGTGATATTGACTAGTGGTACTGGCAGTAGTGATACTAATTGGTTGGAGGTGAATAACAACTCTGTGCTTGAGTTGTTGTTGGGATCGTAATTGAGAGAGTGATCTCTTGAAGAGATTTACTGTTTATGCCCTAGAGGTGTGGGGACCCTAGAGGTGTGTAAGAAAGAAGACTGTGGCATCTTCTTTATTATATTTCCTTCTGGAAGAGTATTAATACAATTGGGTATTGTCTCTTATATTCTATGTTATTTTTGAATTCTAGTTACTTGTTGCTTCTAGTTTAATTCCGCATGTTAAGTTGCTTGTACATGGTAATCAATTGTGCTTCCTAGATCCTAACAGTAGAATCAGAGCATATTTGTTGTTTTAGATTCTTGACAAGTGGTATCAAAGCTAAGGTTGCAGGGAGCAAGTTTGTGTTTGATTATAGGTCACTCTCAGGGGTTTCTGATTGAGTGGGAGTATAGCAATGGCAGAAGAAAGTACACTAAGAATGGAGGAATTGAAAAGCATGAATGGTCAATTAGGGTGTTATGGAAAGAAAGAGTAGGTAAAGAAATATTGTTGGTTGGTAGAAGATTAGCATGAAGGAACTGAAGAAGTAGATGTTGCAGGTGTTGTTGCATAGGATGCTCTAGGATGTTCCATGGATAAAGTAGAATCTTGTTTTATAGATTCTGTTGCCTCTTTCCATGCAGCTCAAAATAGTGTATTTTTCCATGTTAAGGTCCTTGGAGACTTTGGAAAATTTTATTTAGGCACTGGTGTGCCTTGTCAAAGTATTGGCAAAGGGGAAGTGTGGTTGAAATTGCAGGCGACCAACACATGGGTGTTGAAGAAAGTCATACAAGTCCCAGTCTTGAAGATGCGGCTAATTTCTTCAGGAAAGTTGGGTGATGAGAGATGCACAAAAACTCTCACAGTGGATTCTTGGAATGTTACCAAGGATGCACTTGAATTAGCATGTGGTAAGAAAGCAGGTACTCTTTATCTACTTACTTGTATTATTGATTCTTCTTCTGTTGTGAAGACATGGCTTTGTAGGCTTGGTCACAAGAGCAAGAAGGAGATGCATGTTCTTAAGTAGAAGTCAGATGTCTTTGACATACTTAAGAACTGGAAAGCCTTGGTGTTTATGGAGGAGATGATGGATAGAGATTAGTGGAGAAGGTTGAGTAACTCTGAGTAGGGCAGTTTGGATAGGGTTTTGATCTAAAGAGAGCTCACAAGTAAAAAGTCATCACTCACAGGAAAACACAATTACCAACATTGATTATGGGAAACTGGTGTCAAACAGACAGGCATCGATGTCGGTCATGTGTAGATAGGCAAAGTTGGTGGTGTCGAGCAGGTGGAGACTGATGTCAGTAGGATAATTAGTGTCAGTAACCTGGATAGTCACATGGAACTGATGTCAGTTAGATGCAAACTGTGTGGTGACCGAGGTCAGTCACTGGAACATATTTTGGGTGGACAGCAAGCTGTCAAGGAGTCTCAAATGCCCATATGGAGGATTGAAAGGGTAAGTAAGCCTCAAATTTGTTATTCCTCTTCTTTATACTCGTTGCTCACTGCAGAGCAAGAAGGATCCAAGAAACAGTGGGAGCATGGCATGAATGAGGATGCAGAACCAAACAGAAGATTTGGTAGGGTTGCCAGAAAGATAAAAGCACTAAGAGATGAATGGATTCATTGGTTAAAGAATAGAGAGAATGGACACGTGAGGGGGAAGGATAGGCCATATGTTCTTGAGCAAGCTACATGATAGTGGTACAGATTTGATAGGTGGATGGCAAAGTAGGGCTTTAGTCAATGTCAGTGTAACCATTGTGTTTGTCTTACCAGGGTGGATGATGGTTGTGACATTATCCTGTTACTGTATGTGGAGGATGAGCTTGTTGCAAGTTTATACATACAGGTTTTTACTGAGCTAAAGGTAAGGTTAGTTCAATGGTTTTCCATGAAGGATTTGGGAGCAGTGGAATTCTTTGGCATGAGTAATCCTAGAGACAGGGAAGATCACAAGGTGATGTTGTCATAGGATGATTGTGTGAAGGTAGTGCAGGATGTAATATGGCAAGTGCACCTATGGATGGATAGTTCACAGAACAGGGTCCCCAATCACATGATGAGGTTGAGTACATGTGTACTCCCTAATGTTGGCCCAGTAGAGGGAGTTATCAGCAGGTTTGTGGACAATCTAGGAAGGAAGCACTGGAGAGCAGTGCATTGGATTCTCAGGTATCTGAGAGGGACCAACAGTAGGTATACATGTTATGCAGGGTCAAGTTCTTTTCTACATGGGTTTGTAGATGTGGATGCAGTAGGTTACTTGGATGATAGGTGTTGCACCATAGGTTATGTGGTGGTTGGTCTTCAAGATTGAGCTTGAAGAGGGATATAAGCCAGGAAACAAATTAGATAGTGTACAGGTACAAGTATAGTGTAACTGTTTATCTCTAAGTGGGAGATTGTTAGGTTGTGGAGCTAAAAGCTTCACTGATGCAGACATGGAGGAGGTTGTTGAGAGCTTGTTGAGTTGTATAGAAACCAATGTCAGTCTGATCAACTGACATCGATCATATCCAATGAGTAGAGCAACCGACATCGATTAGGATAGGCTGATGTTGGTCATCTCTAGCTAGACAGGGACTAACGTCAGTCGCCTGTGTGGTTCAGAACTATGAGTTTTATGGATAGTTTGTTAACGAACTAGTTGTTTACATGTTAAAGGCTAATTTTAGCCTTAGAGTTGTGGATCTAATTATTGTAATTAGATGTCTAATTATTGTTTTGCATGAGATCTATATAATAGACTCATGGGCTATATTGTAAAGTGTGCTAGTTGAGTAAGAGCAAGGTTAGCTCCTTCAAAGTGAAGAGAGCAAGGTGTGTTCCTCCTAGTGCCACAGTGCTAGGTGTGTATGATTAGGGAGATCTGCAGGTTGTTGTAAGGTCTGGTAGAAGATCCACAGGGGTGCTGGTATGGTAGAATCATAAGGACTTAATGAGGCAAGGACAAGGGTTCTATTTGAGTAAGTAAGATCGGTTGATCTGCAGGGGTGTGTGTGTACGAGGTCAAAGGTAGATCTATGGGGTAGCAAGATCAAAGGTGACAGCAACATGTCAAGGAGCAAGATTAGGTGAGATCTACTTGGAGTATGTTGTGTACTTGGAGTATGGTGTGTACTTGGTTGTGGAGTATGTGGAGTACTTGTGTACTGGCAGTAGTGACACTGACTAGTGGTACTGGCAGTATTGATACTGACTAGTTAGAGGTGAACAACAGCTCTATGCTTGAGTTATTGTTGGGATCATAATTGAGAGAGTGAGCTCTTGAAGAGATTTACTGTTTATGCCCTAGAGGTGTGGGAGCCCTAGAGGTGTGTAAGGAAGAAGACTGTGGCATCTTCTTTGTTGTATTTCCTTCTGGAAGAGTATTAATACAATTGGGTATTGTCTCTCATATTCTATGTTATTTCTAAATTCTAGTTACTTGTTGCTTCTGGTTTAATTCTGCATGTTAAGTTTCTTGTACATGGTAATCAATTGTGCTTCCTAGATCCTAACAGTGGAATCAGAGCATGTTTATTGTTCTAGATTCCTGACAAGATATACATATGTTGAGAAGTAAGTACTTTTAGTTATTAGGAGCCTAAAGAAGTTTAGGAATATGTTATCTAAAAATAAAATTCACATATTTTTACCTCATCTTAGTGTCAAAGACTTCCTTTTGAGTATATATTTTAATGAAAAGAGGGTTGGTTGGATCACAAAAGTGATTTAGTATGATGTGGAAATCAAGACAACCAAGCTAGTGAAAGGGAAAGGGTTATGTGAGCATCTTGTTTAAGATTTGAAGGAGAAAAAAGAGGTTATTTTGGCACTCCATGATGACCCTATGATAGTTTCACCTTTATCAATGATAATTTGGAGACAAGATATGATCCATTTTCTTCAAACTGATGAGTGTCCACAAGGCTTAGATGGCGTTAGAAAGAGGTACTTTAGATTGAAATCCATTCCTTATGTACTTTTTGATGGATTATTTTAAGGAAAGACTTTTCAAGTGTGTTATTGAGGTGTATATAATCAGATCATATTGATAAAATACTATTTGATTTTCATGATGGACTAGCTAGTGGTCACTTTGCTCTAAGAACCATAATTGTTAAGATTATGAGGGTTGTATACTTTTGGCCTAATCTATTCAAATACACCCATGCTTGGGTAATTAAGTACCCAAAATGTGCTCTATTTGATGGTAAAAAAATCTTTTTACCTTGCCTCTTCATCCAATTCAAGTTAATTCACCCTTTATGCAATGGGGTTTAGATTTCATAGGCCTAATCAATCCACCTTCTAGTGCTAGTCACAAGTGGGTGTTGACTACTATAGACTACTTTAAGAGATGGGTGGAAGATGTATATCTCATGGAGGTAAATTAAAACTTAGTTTTAGACTTCTATGAAGGTATAATAACAAGGTTTCAAGCTCCTTTAACAATAATTTTAGAATGAAGACAAGTGAATGGACTTTGAAGCATGGCATATATCTTAGCACCTTCTCTAACTACTATCCATAAGGGAATCAACTAGCTAATTCCACCATTAAGAATCTGATCAGGATCATAAAGAGAATAATGGAGGAGAACCAAAGGACTTGGCATTCCAAGTTCAAGACATCCCTTTGGGCTGATAGGATCACCCCAAAAAGAGCTATTAGAAATTCACCATACACACTTATCTATGGGATAAAATATATACTACCTATTTCAATAGAACTACTAGCCTTGGATCATAATTATCAATTTAAATTAATGGAGAATGTAAGCATGGAAGTCAGGTTATGTGAGTTGATGGAGATTGAGGAGACAAGAGATCAAGCTATGCAAACTATGAGAGCTCACCAAGACCAAACAAAGAGATACTTTGAAAAAAATGCCATGCCAAGAAGTTTCAAAGAGGGATACATTGTTCTAAAGTGGGATGAAGATAGGGCTAAACCTATAAGACACACAAATTTTGATGCTTTGTGGAGTGGCCCATATATTATCACACAATGCAAGAAACACAATGCTTTCTAACTCTTAAGGTTGGATGAAGAGGAGCTTCATATCCTAGTTAATGAGATATATATCAAACATTGTTACTAAGGTTCTCCTCTCTCCTTGTACATATTTTCTTAATTTCCTTGTGTTCTCTAAGTGTTTATGCATATGTGTGAGTTTTGTCTTGTGTCTTGCCTTATTTTGTGTCTTGTTTTGTCTTACTTTTGTTGGTGTGGTGTGTTTATGTTTAGGAATTACTTTCTATTTGTCTTTGAGAATCCATTGAATCAATTGGCCCTTGGTAGGATAAGGCTACTGGTCCTTAGTATAGCAGGCATATTATGAGTCACCATTTTGTTGACCAAATTTGACTTTTTTGTCAAATTGGGATACCCCTAGGCAAAAATTTTGATTTTAAATGTTTTAAGGGGTCCTAATATATTTTAATATGAATTATTACCTATTATTTGATGTCATTTAAGGTCATATTATCTTTGGTCATAGTTACATTAGTCAAATTTTCCATTTGGGACCATTTTATGTGCTTTTAAGAGTCATTAATGCAAGTGGCATGGTTACCAAGGTGCCTAGGTGTTTTAATTTCATTGAAAACATCTAATACATTAGTAAGAGATTCACAAATGTTAGTCACATTAGAGGGTTGCAGGTTCCCTAACTAAAATTATAGAAATTAGTTGAAAAAGAGATACAATGGCACTTGTACAAATTTTTGGGAAGTGTGCCACATGGGAAAGATCATGGGGGTATCATGATATTTAAAACACACATATCTATGCTTGGTTTGATCTAAAACAATCATTTTGATGCCAAAATTGTTTTACACATTTTTTTCTTTTTTGGATAAATTGAAGTGACCCTCAGGTTTTTACTTGGTACATAAAACATAAACAGTTTCAAGAAAAATGCTTTTTGGAGATGATATTATACTTAGAGACCTTAATTTTCAAGTTTACTATGCTTTTTTACTAGTTTTTTGGTGCACCCTATAGGTTTTACTCCATTTATTCCAAATATGTATGAACCAGTTGGTGATAGTGGCTCTACAATATTTTAGCTTCCTTATCAAATGTTATCCATTCTTGTTTTCATGATTCATTATGTTTGGATGAGCAAAATTGGTCTATAATGCAAGAAGGTGTGACCATGTGTAGTTTTAATTGGATTGCTTCTATTTTCTAAGTGTTTTCTCTTGTAGGTTTCCTAAAGTTGGTTCCAAAGTAAAAAGTATGGAGATCACATGTTTGATGAAAGAAAATACATTTTGGGATGTTTTGAAGCTAGTTCACCATGTTTTTGCCATAGTTCATTGCTCTGCCTACATAACACAACTCAAAATAACCACCTATAGGCCCTAATGTTTTCATGTTGTTGTATGGAGATATGAAATTATACTCCAGATGCTTAACATTTTCTAAGATGCATTAACATGCCTAGGGGAGGTAAGTGAGTTACATTCACACTCATTATTTCTAAGGAGTTCATACTAGTCCACTATTTGAACATCAAAACACCTACCTATAGGTGGCTGAGCATGGTCTTGAGGTGTTGTATAGAAGAGATAAATAATGTAATACCTTTTTGAGGTCTTGATATAACAAGAAAGGTCATGACAAACCCATACAAGTTCCTAGAAGATAAAAAGAGGTAAAGAATCATTTAGAAACACAACTTGGCTGAGTTGGGGACTATTTGCCCTAAAAAGTGAAAATAAAGACCAAAGGGATTCTTGTGGACCCCTCATAACACACTTCTAGAAGGTCTTAAGGCCTAATTTTGGTAGATACATAGCCCTTAGCATAGAAAACAATCATGTCAAATTTGGGGGTTTGAAAGTATGGGGAAGTATGATTTTTGGAGACCTACATATGCCATAAAACACACTAAAAGAATTCAATGATATCTATAGACATGTAAAGGAAAAAGGCCTTTTGTCACCTTGAAGAACATTTTCAAGCATAACCTCATGGATGGGATGATTAGAATAGTATAATGAGACAAGAGGGGATCATATATCATCAAGAAAAGGTCAGGGAGGGTCCTACCACCCCTATACCCATCTACAAGTACCCCTTAGGCTGAAAATGATAGCTTATAGTAGGTTTTTGAAGAAACTTTGTCTCAGTCATGGTGAAGGGCATGTTTTGGATTATAATAGAGTAAACTAGGTGAATGGAAATGAAGCAAATTTCATGGGAACTAAGAGAATCTCACAAAGATATCTTGAACACCACAATTTAATGCATATACCCCTATTTTCACATATATAAAAGGTCATTATGGACTATCTCAGTTAAAGGGAAAGGTGACTCAGTCTTTGGAGTTAGGATGAATATGAAGGAATGAGCATGATGGGTTGAAACCATGTTGTCATAAGGTACCTAAAACTCCTAAAGTATCTTTATGTCCCTATGACCACTTACATAGCTCCCCTCATGCCTTAAAAGTGCACCTACAATTCAAACAAATAGGTTTGACACAAATAGTGGTATACACATGATGTTATAGTTCCTTTGGCAACCTAAGGTGAGATATGGGTCAATTAATTAATTTTAAACCAAGGGAATGGTTAATCAAGTCCAAAAGGCATCTTTTTAAGACCTCCATGAGGCAATAAACACCTACAACCAACTTTTAGAATAGGAAAAATTAGAAAAATTAGAAAAATAAGCTTGATAAGGTAACTTAAACGTCCAAGCTTTATGAACAAAGCTTAAGACCTAAAACTGATAAAGAAACCCTTGATAGAGACTTGATGGGGAAAATTATATCAAAAATATGATATAAGGACATCTTTTGGTAAGGAAAACTATTGGATCATGAATGAAACTCCCTCAGGCTACTTACCACCATGTTTCATTGTATGAAAAACATGCAAAATAGGGGTTTTCTCACCATTTTGTGTGTTTTTTAGGTTCTAGAGAATATCTAAGGATAAAATAAAGTTTTTGGGATGTATTAGGACTTTTTACAACCCATAAAATTCATTTCATTCATAATAAAATTTTATAAGTGTTCAAACAATTGCCTTCCTTTTAGCCGGTCAAAATTGGCATAGTGAAGACAAAGGTGAGAAGGGTGAAAACTCTAAGTGTGAGAATTTTTAATGTGTACATAATTATTCCAAGGGCATGCATATCCTTTCCAAGTGTCATTCACTCCCTCTCATATATTTTCATGGATAAATAAAGCCAATTTTAAGGCCAAGTGTGAGGGGTGATAGAAAAGAGAAGTTTTTAGAATGTAGATAGTGATGGTTTCCTTCTAGGATTTTATAGATGATTAAGATTAGAAATAATGCATTTAATTAAATTATTTAAGGAATTTACTATTATAATAATCATCATACCTATCCCTAGTTAGTGGTGGGATGTTCAAATAACTCCAAATGATGAAGGTAATTTTTTGAACCAGGATAGGGAATTTTATGACAATTTTCATAGGTTTCATTACTTGTATAGATAATTAGACCTCATGAAATTGCATGGTTCACATCATGCCTCATTATCATGCAAATTTTAACCCATTTTTCAATATTTACAAGTGTTAAAGTGAATTTTGGACTTCTCTTTCTTGGCTCTTCTCTCAAAGGCTATAAATATTGACTATTTTGGCCCTTTTTGGAGCCTTCATTTGTTAATGGGAAAAATTTGGCCAAATTTGTACTTGAATGAATCTTGAAGAAATAAAAAAGTGATTTTTCCTACTCACATTTTGTT
Organism: Torreya grandis; assembly: GCA_037957365.1. Classification (NCBI taxonomy): domain Eukaryota; kingdom Viridiplantae; phylum Streptophyta; class Pinopsida; order Cupressales; family Taxaceae; genus Torreya; species Torreya grandis. The sequence continues at coordinate 3,860,893 of JARHVA010000987.1, read as the reverse complement.
CAATTTAGTGTTAATGCAATCTTGTTGGTCTTGTCTAGTAGAAGATTATCTTTTCTAACATGTTATCCTTGATTGTTCACCAAATGTGTAAAAGAGCAACTATTATAGGTCTTTATTAGTGTTATTTTCTAAGTGTATAGGTATCTTATAAGTGGTTCATGATTTTATCCTAAAAATTAATCCTTCATTACCATCTTAAACATCAAAATTCCTTTTGGACCTAACTTATAAAACATTGATGTGACAATGCAACCTGAATTGTGAGTGTTGTGTAAAAGAATTCTTGTTTGACTCTAAGTGGTAAAATTTAAATCAATGGGAGGAAACACACTATTGGTGCATCACTTTTTTTATCTTTCTTAGTTTTTTTCTTGACCCTTTTCATCCAAAGTTTATAGGAAAGAAAGTGTTTTCAAAGATTGCATCAAGGGAAATAGCCCTTCTCAAGATTCATCTCAACAAAATTGTCACCCATAGCAAGAGAGATGTTTCCATTGTGCCACTTGGATCAAGATATTTAGGAATCTCCTCAAGGGTGAAACTCCAAGTTAAAATATAAACTAACCAATTTTTTCAAGTTTCAATGAAAGGAGGACCCCCAATAATACTTTAGATAATTTCACCATTCTTGATATTTAATTATATATGACAATGTTCTTCTCCTTCATACCTTTCTCACGTCTTTATCTGGACCAGCGTTGGATTGGTATATTTCCCTAACCAAGCACTCTATCTTTTCATTTTATCAACTTTCCCAAGTCTTTTCAGATCATTTCTCAAACAATATATCTAAAAAGGTCTCTCTTATTGACCTCTACTCCATTAGGCAATTTGATGACAAATCAATTACCAATTTCATAGATAGATGAAGGGGTATTATCAACCAAATATCTTTATCCCTGCCCCAACCTAATTTGATTTAAATCTTCTCTTAGGGTTTTTCCAAACATATTTCACCCACTCTTTAATTTCATAATTATAGAACTTTTGATGAGGCTTTCACCATGGCATGTAAATTGGAAATCCGAGCCATTAATGAGGGAAAATTGAAACTATGAAACAAAAATTCTAGATTTAAATCCAATGATCCTCAACTAAAACCATAAATCAATATAAACATCCCAAACCCAATACATACTTAAAATTAATTTCCCTTAAAACCACTCCACCTCTAATTGTCAACTAATCCAACCCAACCAATTCCTCTAATTCTTTCAACCAACAAAACCGAAACCAAAACTGAGTTACCCCAAAATAATATACTCTGATAGGGGAGTCTTATGCTTCAGATTTGGATAAATTTCACAAATCAAACATCATACAACATCCTCCCATAAAACCTCCCAAATAATTTTATGCGTCTTTCTCTACACCTAATTAGTATAAGGAGAATGATCTTTATGATTTCCACCGCATCATTTGACATGATGCTAGTAGGTGAAATAACTTTAAAACTATTGTCCAAAATATTATTGATAAGGGAGAACTTGTATTTGATAATCCCAATGCACCATTAAATCAGTCCCTTGACATCTTTCATAAACCTTTTCCCAACCATGACCCTTCCACCAACTAAGATGATAATAAACTATAATCATCTCATGCTCATGAGGTCCATACAATTAATGTCATTATTAGTGAACCTATCATTGAAGAGACCATAACCTCAAATACCTCTTCCTCCATTTCACTCATTGAAGTGTTATAACTCCTTATATTCTTTTGAACACCCAAATAGAGAAAGCAACCACCCCTCTTTCTTTTCTCAATGAGACCATGAACCTATACACATCTCCTTCGATAGAAATAATAAAGGAGGAAACAATTAATTTAACCACCTCTTCACCCATTCCATATATTGAAGTGGTTAAATTACCATCCATTTCTTTGGACACCCAAAAAAAGGAAACAACCATCTCCATTCTTTCACTTGAGGCCATCAAACCTTCCTCTTTTATCCTAGAACCACCCATTCTCTCTTTAGGAACCATCCCAAAATAAGAGGTCACCTTACCTACACCTTTCATAGAGGAAAAATCCTCCCAAATATTGGAACCATCCATAAACAATAAAGGTGAATAAACCATTCCCCCACCTCAACCTATGGGCTTAACCTTGGAAACCAATGACCAATGAATTAAACCTATTTATAAGCCTTTTTCTTTATCAGTCCAAAATCTAGAGTTCACTTCTCATCCCAATCTAGATAGAGCCACCTTTTGGCATTATCTTAGACTCCCTTACCAAAACAAACCTAAACCTTCAAGCTAACATACATCCACCATCAAACCTATCATTACCTCAATACCTTTATCAAACTCTTCTTCATCCAAAACCATAGGATAACCATCTAACCCACCTCTATCAAAAATTGTCAAATCACCTTATGCCTCTCTAACCAAATCCATCAAGAATCTAGGAATAATTCTTACACCTATCCTTTCTCACCCATATTTGAATTTGGACTTAACTCCATCTAGTCCACCAAATAAAACCCAATGAAACCAACTACGAAGGTGGAACCAACCAAACTCTCACCTCAAACTCAAGCCATACCAACTCCTTCACACTTACCTTATATCTTAGGACCCCATCCTTATACCATCTCAAGAGCTTATCCTTATACCAATAAGGTGAAACCTCCCAAAACTACCTATTCCTCATCTATTAAACCTTCTTCTATTTCTCTACCTACACCTATCTCCACCAAAACATCAAACTCCCCATCCTTATTAACTAACCTATATACCTCTACCTTCCCACCTATCTCAAATCCTTCATCGTCCACCTCTAAATCTTCCACCTCTAAACCAAATATAACCAAATAATCCCAACCAAAAACATCTACCAAAACCATTCCACCAGCCACAACTTCTATGGTGAATCCTACTTATAAGAAGGCTACAAATCTTAAAACCAAGAACCCAACACCCTCAACACCTTTTCTTGAATCTTATTCAACCATTCTATAAATGTTTTTTCAAACCTCTTCCTTAACCCTACCACCTATCATAAATTTTGACCCTTCATGTCCTAAACCATCATGGTTCAATGAAAATCTGATTTACTCATAGCATAGGACTTCTAGACATGACATAGAGAATTGCAAAGTTATCCAAACACTTGTACATAGCTTAAGGGATGAGGATGATCTATTATCAAATTAACCTACCTTAAACCCATTACTAACCCAACCACCAATTTAACCCATCTAATATTTACCTACTCCTCCACTCTCATTTGAAAGTGAGAGGAGGAGTCAAAGCAACCATCTAGCCCAACACCTCCCTTAATCCATATTATCCATATTGTTACCCAATATAGGGCCCAACAAAAAGATAAGGAAAAACCAAAGTGTCCATACCATGGACATACCATTCCACCCCTCAACTTTCCAAATAAAACCAAGCACCTTAACCTTTACCCTAACCTTCAACAAACCCCAAAATATCCATTTTGGGTGCCTCTCCCTCCAACCCTTCTAAATCAATCCAATGAGTGGTTCTAAAACAACTTCACTAGACACCAGTGAAGATGTGCCTTTATGAATTAATCAACACCTCACCCCATCATCACCAAACATTAATAGAGGCCCTAAAATCAATAGAGTTTCAACTAGAATATCCTCAACCTCTTGCATCCTTTATTGAAGCCCTTCAACTTTCTACCTTCATCACCTTCCAAGATTTAGAAATACCTTATATCCATTATGAAGATTATGATCCTCTCCTCTTCATCATTGCATACATCAATAAAACCCATATCAAAAGGGTGATGATTAATGAAGGAGATAGAATTAAAATTATCTCCTATCATGCTTATGACCAACTATAATTGCCTAAGAATATCATTTCAGAAATTATAGTGGTCCTTCACTCGTTTAATGATACTATGGCCAGTACCTTAGGGATAGTCATCTTCCACATCCACTTGGTAACTCATAAAATTATATAACTCTTTTAAATTGTATAATAAGAGTTATATTACAACATATTTCTTGGATTCCCTTAGATTCATTCCATGAGTTGTGTCCCATCCACCTTACACGAATGTGTCAAATTTGAAAACAAAGGTCAAGTTGTTACCATAAGAGTTGACCCTAGTATTTTTGCATCATGCAATATGACATATCAACCTAATGACATTTTGTTTCCTCCATCATCCACCTCACCATAAACCAACAAGAAAGCCACCCCTAACCAATAATGAAGCTTTAACTAGCTCATATATCCCTTCTTCTTATATCCTTTTAGAGGACCCCTTGGAATACAAATTCCAAAGTCTCTCACTGGGGGAATATCATCTTTTAGCCTTAGATGCTTTCCCTATTCCAAAAGAGTATGGTAACCTTGATCATGATCCTAGTTATGACCCTAATATTGGAACCATCATCCCTTTTGTACCTCCCAATCATTAAACCAAATTAATCTATGGAGGAATTGATCATCCACTTCTTGCTTCCACCACTACTTCTACCATCTGACCATTTAAATCTGACTTATCCTATCTTGACAAAATAGCATTTGCCAAATTATACCTTCATAAATGTTCCTAGAAGACAATTGGCCTTGGCCATTATGAGCATGGACCCCATGATTTAACTTCCATCAAAAATTTGAAACTTCATGAGTTGTTTGTCCTTGGGTTCATACCACCAGAAGAACCAACTGATTCACCTAAACCTATTACCACCATTGATGAGGACATCCCATACTCACCAACCCAATCCCCTTCAAATTTTAAGGAATTTTATATCATCCCATCTAATTTTTTTATCATTACTTTAGCTTGGGCTCTTTGACTTATAAAAAGGATGGTTGAACTAAAACCTTTCCTCTCATTCATCCTGAAATGGTAGAAAAAGATTCTCCTACCATTAACACCATCCGACATCATAAATATGATTCCATTCTCACTTACCTTGGAGTGGGGGATTCTTATATCCATAAATACCTTTCTCCTAAAAACCAAACCATATTGAATGAATCCACTATCAATGTCAATATTGGTCAATCCTTAGATTTCACAGAGCAATAAGATTACCCTTATTTCCTTCATGACCAAAGCATATAATTTACTTGCTCCTATCAAGATATTACTAGAATCAACCCTTATATATCCCTTCACAACTTTGTCACCCATCTTGATGGTAAGCCTATTTGTTAAAAGCTTCATAAGATGCACCCTCACATCACCCTTCTATTCAAAGAAGTGATTCAACGTCTCTTCTATATCAACTTCATCCCACCCATAAATTACCCTTAACAGGTTTCTAACATCATTCCCACTACCAAGTCCATAGGGGGACTTTACCTCTGTATCAAATTTCATGACCTCAACCTTGCTTGCCCAAAGGATGACTTCCCTTTGCCTAACATTGACCAACTTGTTGATCTTATAGTTGGCCATGAGATGTTATCTCTCATAGATGGTTTCTTGTGATATAGTCAAATCATGATTTCCCCTAAGGATCAACATAAAACTTCTTTCATCACCCCATGGGGAACCTTTTGCTACAAGGTCATGCCATTTGGTCTGAAGAATATTAGAGCAACCTACCAATATGCGATGACCTACATCTTCCATGACCTCATGACTCACTATACACCACTTATCAAACCTTGAATCAATTTTAGTTTCACCTCATCAACTCTCATTTTGAGTGGGAACACATCTTCTAAAACTCAAAACAACCAGACCTTTGACCAAGCAATCTAATTTTGTTTTACATCTTTTTTATTCAAAGTCACATAGCAAAAAGGAGTAAAATTTAGACACTAGAAAACCACACATGATGGTTCAAGATATCAAAATGCCTCAAGATACCTTAAGGGACCACCTAACCCTTCTTGGCCCACTAAAAAACCTATTAGACCTTGAGTCTAGTGAGCTATTTAGCTAACTACACTCAATAACTTATTAATTAACATTAACCCACCCCTTTTAACTAACCTTGATCCTTTGCCTTTAGACACTTGACTATCGATGGTCATCTTAACCATTGATGGTCTAGTCCTCACCCTTCTAAAACATCACTAGTTGTGTGTGAGCTAATGAGGCACAATTAAATATGTTCACCTTATGTGGTGATAACAAGCTCCCAAGCATCAAAATTAGTAAGACAACCTACTATAGAACCTTCCATCCTCCATCTCTCTTTGACTATAAAAGGAGGGGTATAGGAGGTGAAATGAACCATCATCACAAGCATTCTTGCACACAAGTATTCAAGCTTCTAGTTAGCTAGTCTTTTTTTAGAAATTTAAAAACAAAAATAGAGATCCAAACCTCTATTTAAATTGATCTTGAGGCAAAGTATTGTTACTCTATCAAAATTGTTCCATCCATGAACCATCAACCATTTAGCAAGCAATAGGTATATTTGTATTTCTATTTTTTTAATTTTGGTTTCTAACCTCTCTCCCCCATCAAACCTTTCTGCACCTATCTTTCAACTTCCCTATCCTTAACAAGACCCTTAACCAAACCTCTATCTAATCAATAGCCTATTTTACAACCCTTTTCTGATTGCTTTTAAAAATACACATGCAACCATCAATGGTTAACACAACCATCGATGGTCACCCCCAACCGTCGATGGTTACCCAACCTCTGATGGTTATCTTAACTATTGATGGTTAGCACAACCACTGATAGTCACTATGGTAATAAATAATAATTTATTTTTAACCCCTTACCCCTAACCAAATCTAACTTTCTATGTCTCTACCTATTCATAGACCCCTGCTTGATTTTCTAAACCTAACCTAATCTATTTTAACATTAGTATTAACCTACTTTTAATCTATTTAGTCATTTTCTCTATCAAACATTCATCTACTTCTTATATTTAATTTTAGTACTTTTTGTTATTTGATGCAAGTATCTTTTTATTATCATTCCCAACTTAATTGTTATCAAAAAGTGGATTGATAGCCTCCTAAAAAAGCTCACACTTCTTGGATCTAGATCACAATAGGAAGTCTACCTAAATATCTTTCTAACAACCCCTTTTTTATTGCTTTCTTATCTACAAGTTATTACTTCCAAGACAAAGAGGATCTCTCCATACTCATCTAGATTACATGTGCATAACAACCAAGTAATTCTACCACACCCTTATTAGTATTTTTTTATCTTCTTAAATTAAGAAATGAGTAGAAATTAAGAGAAATAATATCATGTCATAAACTATAGAAGTCCTCTACTCTTTTAATGATACTATGGCCACTAACTTGGGAACAGTCATCCTGCATATCTACTTGGGACCTTGCATGCTTCTAGAGCTCTTCTACATCATAAAAGGAAAGTTATAATACAATATCTTATTTGGATGCCCTTGGATCCATGCCATGAGTTATGTCCCATCCACCTTGCATCTCTATGTCAAGTTTGAACATGAAGGTCAAGTCATCACCATACTAGCTGAACCTAGTCCCTTTGCATCTTGCAACATGACATACTGACCCAATGATGTTTTTCTTCCTCGATCATCCACCTCACCACCAACCAACAACAACACCACCTTACCACCAACTGATAATAACTCCACCCCTACCATAGATGAAGCTTTAACTATTTCATCTATCCTTTCTTCTCAAATCCCCATAGAGGACCTCTTGAAACCTATGTTCCAACATCTCTCACTAGGAGAGTATCATTTTTTAGCCTTAGATGCCTTCCCTACTCCTCAAGAGTATGGGAGCCTTGACCATGATCCTACCTATGATCCCAATATTGGAACCATCATCCCTTTTGATCCTCATAACCATAAAATCAATTTAATCTATGGGGGACTTGATCATCCATTTCTTGCTTTCACCACTACCTCTTCTATTCGACCATTTACTTCTGACTTCTCCTATCTCAATAAACCAACATTTGTCAAATTATACCTTCATAAGTGTGAATAAAAAGGATTTGGCCTCAATATTTATGAATATAGACCCCAAGAGTTACCTTTTATCAAAACCTAAAAACCTCATGAGCTATTTGGCCTTGGGTTTGTACCACTAGAAGAACCCACCAATTCACACAAACCCATCACCACCATTAAGGAAGACATCTCATCCTCACCAACCCCACCTCTTTTGAAGTATAGGGATTTAAAAATCATTCCTCCTAACTTAGTCAATACCATTATTTTGGGCCCCTTGACCTATCAAAAGGATAGCCAAACTAAAACCTTTCTTCTAATTCATCCTAAAATGGTAGAAAATGATTCTCCTACCATCGACACCATCTAATGTCAAGATGATAATTCCATTCTCACTTATCTTGGTGTGATGGATTCTTCTATCCACAAATCCCTTCCTCTTGAGAAATGAACCATGTTAAATGAATCCACTATTAATGTCAACTTGGGTACTTAGGATGACCCTCTCATTATAAATAATGGTAAATCTTTATATTCCTTAGAATGATAGGATTGCCCTTCCTTCATGATTAAAGCATAAAATTTACTTGGTCCTATCAGGATGTACCTAGAATTGACCCTTATATATCTATTCATAACATCATCATCATTTTTGATGCTAATCTAATTAGGCAAAAGCTTTGTAGGATGCACCCTCATATCATTCTTCTAGTAAAAGAAGAGCTTCAATGCCTCTTGTCTATTGACCTTATTTAACCCATTGACTATCCACAATGGGTTTCCAACATCATCCCCATCACCAATCCCATAGGGGGACTTCACCTTTGTATTGAATTTCATTACCTCAATCTTTCTTTTCCAAAGGATGACTTCCATTTGCATAGCATCGACCAACTTGTTGATCTTATATCCAACCACAAGATGTTATCTCTCATGAATGGTTTCTTAGGATATGATCAAATCTTGATTGTCACCAAGGATCAATATAAGACTTATTTTATCACCCCTTTGGGAAATTTTTTCTATAAGGTCATGCCATTTGGTCTAAAGAACACTAGAGTAACCTACCATCATGCAATGACCTACATCTTCCATGATCTCATCCACAAGATCATAGAGGACTATGTAGAAAATATCCTTGGGATATCCAAATATTGCAAGGATCATCTAGATGTTCTCAAAACTATATGAGCACCTAATCCATTTCCATGTTTGACGTAATCCCAAGAAATGTGTTTTTGGGGTCCTATCTAGAAAGTTTTTTGGCTTTATTATATGTCTTTGAGGAATCAAATTAGAACCTACCAAATTCAAAGATATTCTTTAAATTACACCTCCAACCCATCTAAATTAACTCTAAAACCTAAAAGGGAAACTCCAATCCATCCATCACTTCATCTCTCAGTTATCATATATATATGTCAACCTTTTTACCATCTTCTCAAAAAAGATACATATTTTAAGTGAACAAAGGACTACCAACAAGCATTTGATTCACTCATAGTACCTTCTTTATTCACCCATTCTTATCGCACCTAAAGAGGTCAAACCCTTGTTATTTATATATCCACCATTGACCATTACTTAGGATTAATGCTCACTCGCTATGATGAGCAAAACAAAGAGAAAACTATCTACTATATAATTCAAACACTAATCGAGTATGAGACTTAGTACACCCATATTGAGAAACTGTACCTCACCTTAGTCTTCATGGCTACCAAACTTCATCATATCTCCTCAATCACAAAACCTTTATCATCATTAACATTGACCCCTTCAATTACATGCACTCTAAACCATACTAAAACTAGTGTATGGCTAAGTGGATCATGCTCCTAGCTGAGTTTAACCTTGAGTTCCTCTGGCAAAAGTTGATTAAAGGGAAAGCCATTACAAATCAATTAGCTAAAGCTCCTTTCCCAAACAACCAATCACTTCCTTTTGTGTTTCCTAATGAATCCATTATGACTCTTTCTCAAGAGGACATCACCTACCAAATGACCATGTTTTTTGATGGTTGAAAATTCCAACATGGTGGGGGTGCCAGAGTTATTCTCATTCCCCTCTATGGTGAACCTCTTCCTCTATCTTTCAATCTTGATTTTGAGTGTACCAACAACATGGCTAGGTATGAAACCTTAGTAATAGGTCTCCAAATCACTCTATCCTTGGGAGTTAATATGATCAGTGTCTTTGGTGATTCCTAACTCATGATCAAGTAGGTCAATGGATCTTACCTATGTAAGAATGATGTCTTTCAAAAGTAAAAATAGCTAGTAGATGTAATCTTAGCATAATTTGATCATTACCTTATCCAATTTATTCCATGATCTACCAACAAGTTCATGGACACAATGACTTCCCTTAATTCCTAAATCCCATCTCAACTAACCAATTCCAAACTCTTTGTCACCATCCATTATTTTATCATACCCTCTTATATCCAATCCAACCTCCCTACCATTTGTAGTGTGGAGGCCTCTCTATCAGATACTTGATACAAGTAAACCTTTAACTACCTCAACCTTGACATTATTCCTCCCAACCTATCTAAGAATTCTTGAATAGCCTTTATTTAAATTACCTCTTGTTATAACATACTAGGGAAAATAATTTACAAACATGGTTTTGATGACCTCCTTCTTCATTGCCTACACAGTCATGAAGCTTCTCATGCTATCAAGGAAATAGATGAAAAAATATATGGAGGACACTATAGTGGTCTAGCTATCACTAAACATATATTTTGCCTTGGATACTATTGGCTCACCCTCAACAAAGACTATTGTGATTATGTAAATAATTGTTTTAAATATCAACAACTTGCCAATTGACATCACACACCAGCCCATGGCCTCCAAGTATCTAATGAATTTTGGCCCTTCTCACAATGGGGACTAGATCTCATTGGGGAAATAAATCCTCATTATTCACAATATTACCACTCCATCATCACTACCATTGAGTATTTCACCAAGTGGGTAGTGGCTAATATTCTCATATCAACCAAAGCTAATAAGATAGTTGACTTCATCAATCATTATATCATCTATTATTTTGGTATTCCTTATAAGATCATCATCGATAATGGTAAATATTTTAAAAACAAAAAAGTCAAATATCTTTGTGATTCATTTGGCATCAAGTTAAGATTTTCCTCACCATACCATCCACAAGAAAATAGACAGTTAGAAGCCTCTAACAAAACCCTCAATAATATGTTAACCAAAGTAGTCAGTGCTTCTGGTCAAGATTGGCACTTGCACATCCCTTTCACTTTAGAAGCCTATTGCACTAGAATTCAAACCTCTATGGGTACTACCCCTTTATATCTATTCTTTGGAGTAGAGGTAGTCTTGCCTCTCAAACTCTAGATTCCCTCTCTTTGCATATCATTGTAAGACATCATTTTTAAGAGAGACTATCATCAAGAGTGTCTAGAATGACTTGACCTAATTAACAAGCACTACTTAGCATTGTTTAACCATCTTCATGTATACCAAGAGTGAATCAAGTACTCTATAATAAGCACCTAAAATAATGAGAATTCAACATTAGAAACCTCGTCCTAAAGGAAAATCAACATACAACCAATATGGAGAAGAGCAAGCAAGGTAAGTTTGATTTTAATTGTCTTAGAACCTACATCATAACCCAAAAGTATGGATTAGGAGCTTACCATTTTTCATTTATCAAAGGAAAACCAAAACCTAAGCCTCTCAATGCTTCACACCTATGCCATTTATTTTGTTAAACAAGGACCCAACTCACCTTTTGTCTAACTTAAGCTCATCCCTTGATTTACAATATTTTTATCTTCCTTGCACCTTCATCCCATCATTTTGAGGGAAATCAATTACCACATAGAACCATGTGATTAACCATCACAGTCATAGAATAATCCTAAATATGGGTACCATAGCTCTTCCCATGACATGGTTTCCATTGATACTTTTCATCCCTAATCAGATAGAATCCCATAGTCATTATCGCTCAAAACCATCCCTTTCACCTATCATTAACCTCTTGTGCTCTAAGTTTTGTCCCCAAAAAGTTAAACCTCTAAGCCTAAATAGACTTGTCCATGTCTAACCTAATATAAAAATAATTTGGGATACCAAAATATTGCTTGGGTTAAATATCTCTAACACGTAGACTACTACCTAGAAGGACAACTACCCAAAATCTAAAATTACTTAAAAGGATAAACTACTCCCTTAAAGGACAACTACCAAATAAACAAACCCAAACTTGGACCACTCCCTTGAAGGATGGCCAAGTCAAATTTATCAAATCAATCATTTGAAGCTTCTTATATTGATCAACATCATAAACTTATCAAAACAAACAAACAATTGACCCTATATCAAAATCAAAACAAGCTCTCCCAAGAAAGTTACAGTCAAATTTCACATATAGTATTAATAGACTTCTCGTATCAATCAGTCTACACCTTGAATATGATATGGACTTGTCTATTATGGTTCTTAGGTCACCTATAGAAGGGGAAAACTAACCCATATAAGGTTAGCTTATTTATCACCCATTTTACATTCCTATAACCTACAACCCATCTCCCCTTTATACCATCTACAAATCAAGGGACTTTGAGCTTACTTGACACAATGTGATCAAGACACCTTTTTATCAACCAACACATGATAATGTGAAGCATTCAAAGGACTTATGTTCCTTGAGCCAATATAAATTTGATTTTGTTTATTCCTTACTAATTACAAATCATCATGCCTTTTTCTTATGTTCTCATAATTGGTTCATCTATTCACTTGGACATATGTCTTTTTTTTCTCTTTCCCCACATCTAGTTTGTTATGTAACTTACTTTATGTGATATCATCAAATAAAATAAAATACATCACATATCTATAACCATAAGTATCATCCCATCTCTACTCATAAACCACATTCATAACCATAATCAAACCATCTATAATCATAAACATAATATCCATGAACAAAACAAACACATCATCATAACCACTCATCATAAACATCATCCTTAAACATCACATGCTTAATATAATGAGTCCACATCTCATAAAGAATAAAACATCAGAACATATAAACCATGAACCATAAAAAAAAATCTCTATATCATCATCATAACCATCATATACATCATGTCTCATCAACATAAAATAATACATATAATCATGTGCATCTCTCTCTTAAAAATATACATCTCACCATATTAGCTCGTAGGTCAGTATTAAAGATATATACATCTACATCTATCATATCATATAAACTATGCCCTAGAGGCACCACTACCACTAACCCCTCCTATGACACCATTACCATTTTGTACCTACCCTCTTGAGGTGCCTACCTACCCACTCACTAAAGTGGCCCATTGACCTAGAGTCGCTACCCCTACACCACCTACCAAGTTGGCTCTATACTCATCCCATCAGGGCTCTTATGGACACTATGTAAAAAATATGGCCTTGTAGTATCATCACTTCTCAATGGTGGCCAAATACCGTATCATAGGGATGCTACTTATTGGTCCTATTAGTGCTATAGTTACTCCTCCTCTCTTCCTCAGGGTGTCCCTCTCCCGAGTCACCAATCTTAATGAAGTCCTAGCCTAGTCCCTCTCCCATATCATATTCATAACCTAACTCTATAATCTCACAACCTAACCTTGCAATGTGGCCACCTTTCCCTATAATGCTATGATCTACACCTATGTATTGGCTAATGCTAATCTTGCTTATCCATTAGGGCCACCTCCCTATACCTACACCTATGGATCTCCACCAACTTGATCCACATCCATGGGCTACCTACCTCCATCATCCCAACCAAAATTAGCTATTATATATAAGGCTTGATACCATGTTACATACCCATAAACAAAACTAGTAATTAACCAATCAATAACTACCTAGTTTTCACACTCACATAACATGCCAAAATCACTAAATGTATGATAGTCTGAGAGTAAAAATGTCAATAGTGAATATGATTTCTATTTTAAATTGTAAACCTTTGGCCTTTTAGGGTTTCCCCGTAATTGTCAATGGTTAGGGTGACCATCAACAGTCGAGTTTGTGACCCCTGACCATTGACGATTAGGATGTCCCCTTTTCAACCATTTTTGGCACTAACACTTTAGTGCCACTTTTAGATATTACCCTTCTCCACCAAACCATACAAACTCTTTATAGAGCACATTTTCTCCACAAACCAACCATGAACCATTAGATAACACCCTTTTCCAACCATCAGACCATGTCCACCTCGACATTGGCTATTTTGGCCTAAACTATCGTATATTTTGTGATGACCTTGCTTTGGTATTTTTGGCCACACCAACTAACATTTCCATTTCAAACATGTGATTTTTTCACTACCTAGTCCACAACCAGATCATTTACAATTTTCATGGGAGGACTTCTTACCTCGGATACCTATGAGAACATCAAACCTATCTAGGGGACTTACATTTATGAGTGTTCCCAACCATTATGCCTAAATGTAGTCAAGCAGTCCACTTATCACTTGTCCTTCTAGAATAAACCTTATTTTTACCAAATATGAAAACTTAGTTTTTATGTGATCATGACTATCAAACTTATTCACTTTTTCTCAAATACCTAACCCCTTTTTTGTCAACAACCTCATGATGCAACATAAACCACTTATCAAACCCCAACTTGATTTTGGTTTCACCTCATCAACTCTCAATTTGAGGGGGAATCACCTCTTCCCATACTTAGGGTAACTATACCTTCAACCAATGATTCATTTTTTTATTTTTTATCTTGTTCATGCAAAGCCATATAAGAAAAAGGGGGCAAAATATAAACACTAAAAAACTGCACACAATGATTCTAGATGTCAAAATGCTTCAGGACCCCATCAGACCTTAAGTCAAGTTAGTTAATTAGATAAATAAACTCACTAAAACACTAAGTAACCATTAACACAACCCTTTTAACTCACCTTGACCCCTTTATCTCTAGACCCTTGACCATTGATGGTCAACGTGACCACATACAGTTAGGCTAACCATTGATAGTTAGGTCTTCCTCATTCTAACATAAACACTAGCTTTGTAAAAGATAGCATGGAATAATTTAATCTGGATACCTTACCCATTTATAATGAATTCTAAAGCATCAAAGTCATAGCCTGGTCTTCTTGGGAACTTTTTATCCTCCATCTCTCTTTTCTTATAAAAGGAGGGGAATAGGAGGTGAATATGGATCCTTCTCATCCATAATCAAGAACTCTTACACATAGGTAATCAATCTTCCAAATATAATGTATTCCTTATATTAATTCAAAAATTATAATAGAGATATGAACCTCTACCAAATTTACTCTTAAGGTAAATTATCATTACTGTACCAAAATTGCTCCAGTAATCAACCATTTAGCAAGCAATAAGTATATTCATAATTCATCTTGATTTGTTAGATTTATGACCTTATTGACCTAATAAAACCTTTATAAATATTAATTTTTAACACACATACCCTTAACCAAATCCTTTCTTTATCATTGACCCATTTTACAACTCTTTTTCTGAGAACCTTTAGAATCCATAGGAACCATCAACATTCACCTTGACCACTGATGGTCACCCTCAACTATAGACAATTACCCAACCATTAATGGTTAGCTTAACAAATAATGGTTACTCCAACTACCAATGGTCACTATGGTAATAAATAATATAAATTTATTTCTAACCCCTTACCCCCAACCAAATCTGACTTTTTATATCTCTGCCTATTCGTAGAGACTTCACCCTTTTTTTAACTTGACCTAACCTGCTATTGATGTATTTAGTTTATTTATATTTATCAATAATTTATTTCATATTGTATTTTATTTCAATTCTTTCTATTATTCGATGCAAGTGCTTCCCTTTCATTTATTTTAACTTAACTATTATCAAAGAGTGGATTGATAGCCTCCTAGCAAGATCACACTTCTTAGATCTAGCTCATGCTAGGAAATCCACCTTAGTATCTTTCTAACAACCCATTTATTAGTAATTTATTGTCTATAGGTCATCCTTCCAAGATAAATATGAGTTCTCTATACTCATTTAAATCATGCACACATGAAAATGAGGTTCTTCTACCACACCCTTATTACTAGTTTCTTATTTCTTCCTTAATTAAGAAATGAATAGAAATTGAGAGAAATAGTAGGCTAGTAATAACCAAGGTGAAGGATGTATTTAGCTATGGTGAGGCCAATAAAGTTCCCCCCATAGATTCCATCATGAATTTCCTTGATAGTGTGAGAGGCTTCATGACTGCATAGGCAATAGAAGAGGAGACTATCAAAGCCATTCTTGTAAATAATTCCCCCCATAATGGTATAACATGAGGTACTCGAGATAAACACTCTTTGACAATTATTGAAAATCCTAAAAATAATGATGGAAAGGTTGAGATATTCAAAGGTATACTAATACCAAATGTCAAGTTAGGTCTTTTCCATATTGAAAATGGTGGGATAATCTAGTTTGACATAGGAAGGTTGGGCAAGTTTGTATATAACAATAGATAGCCTAGAGTTAGAGGGTGCATATAAGATCTGAGAGGTGAGGGAAGTTATGGTGTCAAAAAACTTATTGGTAGATCACAAGGTTTATTAGATGTGGTAATGTTCAAATGATTTTAATATATCGTCAACTAGTTGTTTTTACTATTAAAAGACATAATTCTCACACTTATAAGAGCTATTGATTTGATTGACCACAAGTTGTGAGTCGTTAAAGATGTTGATCATTTTGACTCCCAAGGCTAAAGTGGTTTGAAAGCTTATGACTAGTGCTTTGTACTCAACCATATTATTAGTAAATTAAAAATCAAGCTTGAAATACAAAGGAAGAGGTTCACCATCAAAAATAATAAGGATGATACTAGCTCCCCCAATATGTTGACTTTTTGATTCATCAAAGAACATGGTGACTTGATAAGTGAAGTTTGCTTGAGAGATGGTTGTAATAGACTCATCAAGGAACTCAAGAGGAGGAGGTTGGTTGTCTACTAATAGTGCTTAGATCAATTGGTCATAGATGACTTACCCATTAATTGACTTTTAATAAAGGAACTCAGAGTCAATTTTTTCTAAAAGCATGATTCACTTGGCCATACATTGGTTTTGGTTTGGCTTGGAGTGTATATACTTGAGTGGGTCAGTAGTGGTTTTGACATAGGTTTTATGGTTAAGAAAGTAATGGAAAAGTTTGGTGGCCATGAATACTAAAGCTAAGCAAAGCTTCTCAGTGTGGGTATACTGAATCTCATACTCTACAAACATGCAGTTGATATGGTAGATTTCTTACTCTCTATGTTATTCATCCCAATGAGCAAGCATTGCCCCTATGGAATGGTCAATGGTAGAGATATAAAGGTATAAATGTTGGTCATCCTTGGGAGGTTTTAGGATAGATGGACATAAAAGGTACTATTTGAGTGAATCAAAGGCCTTTTGATAGTTGTTATTCCACTTGAAAGATACATCCTTCTTCATAAGGTGTTGAAAGGGTTGGCATTGATTTGAAAGTTAGGAGATAAAGTAATTAATGGATTAGAGCTTCCCCTAAAAACTATAGATTTGCTTGAGGTTAATTACAGGAAGCATGTCAAGGATGGCTTTGATTTTGACTAGATTGGCTTTTATTGATTGAAGGGAGATAATAAAACTAAGAAGTTTTCCTAGTAAGACCCCAAAAAGGCACTTCTTAGGGTTAAGGTAGATGTGGTAATGGATGAGGCACTCAAATATAATCTTGATAATAAGTAGATGGTCCTTTTGGTATTTGGATTTCCTAAGGAGGTCATCTACATAGTCTTCGACAATCTTGTGGATAAGTTCATAGAAGATATAAGTAATGGCATGTTGGTAGGTTTCAGTAGAGTTCTTTAGTTTGAAAGGGATGATTCTATATCATAACATTTCCCATGGGGTGATGAATGTTTTTTTTTTAATCTTTGATGGTAATTAGGATCTAATTGTAACTCAAGAATCCATCCATGAGAGATAATATCTCATGTAAGGTTTTAATATCAACTAGCTAGTTGATGCTTGGTAGAGGAAAGTCATCTTTGGGGAAAGAAAGGTTGAGAACATAAAATTCCAAACAAATGCATAGTCTCCCTATGGATTTTGTGATAGGTATGACATTTGAAACACATTAGGGATAGTCAATGGGTTGAACAAAATTGAGAGATAGGAGGTGAAAAAGCTATTCTTTAACAAGAAGAGATATGTGAGGGTGCATGCACCAAAGTTTTTATTTGATGGGCTTGGAATCATGGTTGGTGACTATGTTATTGGTGGAAATGATGAGGTCAATTCCATGTATGTCATTATAATACCAAATAAATTCTATGTTACGGTCTTGGAGGAAAGAGGGGAAGTCTTGAAGTTCCTCATAATTTAGTGATTGACCAATTTTGATAATGTAGGGGTTGTTTAAAGTGCCCATGTTGATATCCATGATAGATTTATTCAAAATTGTCAAATTCTTGAGAGGAAGGGATTTGTGGATGGAATAATTTGGTGCACTAAGGTAGGTGAGAATGGAATCATCATCTTGGCACTGAATAATGTTAATGGTAGGAGAGTCATCTCCTATCATCTCAAGATGGATCAAAGGTATGGTTATGGTTTCCCCCTCATTTTGATAAGTCATGGGTCTGAGGATAATCATGTTAATGAAAATAAAAGTTAGGTTGGATGATGTCATCATCCTCACATGCAGGTGGAGGAGAGGTTGGTGATGAAGGGGTGTCTTCCTCAATAATGGTGATGGTAAGTGGTTTAGATTTCTTCTTGGTGGGTAGAATGAAGCTAAGGCCATCTTTCTCATGAGGCTTCCTATTATAAATGGAAATACACTCATGTGGGTTATGATTATATCATCTAAGACCAAATCCATTCCAAGCACACCTGTCAAGGTATGTCTTGGTGAAACTTCGTTTGTCTAGATAGGAGAAGCTGAAGGTGAATGGTCAAAGTGAAGAGGAGGTGATAGAAGAATCAACTGGATTATCAAGTCCCCCATAGATGAAATGGGTTTGATACTGTGATGGCCAAAAGGGAATAATGGCTCTGACATTGGGGTCATATCTAGGTTGATGGTCAAGTTTCCCATACTCTTGGGGAGTAGGGAAAGCATCAAGGGCAACGAGGCAATATTCCCCTAGTCAAAGATGTTGGATTCTAATTGGTCTAAGGTATGGATATGATTAGAGGGGATGGATGAGTTATTTGATGCCTCATTAGTAAAAGAAGGTATGGTTCCCTCTTTCATGGTTGAGGTATTATCTTTGGCTAAGGAGGGTGTGCTAGATGGAGGTAAGAGGCCATCATTGGGTTGGTAAGTCATGTTTTGTGATGAAAAGGGGATTGGGTCAGCTTGTATAGTCATAATCTGACTTTCATACTCAAATTTAATGCAATGATGAAGGGTAGAGGGGTTGTAACCCATGGAGTGGATCCAAGGTCATCCTAGAAAAACATTGTATTAGAATTTGCATTCCACTACATAGAAGAGTTTAAGGAGTATGTAGGGTTTTAAATGGATATGAAGGATAATAGTTCCTAGGGTGGTGTCTATGGTGTCATTAAAAGATCAAAGTATGACCAAGGTTTAGGACATTACATTGTCTAGTAAGTTGAGTTGGTTATAGGCATGGGAGGAGATGATATTAATATTAGCTCCCCCATTAATCATGACCCATTTGATGTGGGTTTGGTTGATGTAAGTAGTAATAAAGAGAGGGGGATATGGCTTGTCTAGATGGATAGAAGGTATTTTAAAATCCTTAAAGGTGATAATGTTGGAAATTTGGAGAGTGCAAACAAAGGTTACCAGAGGTTGAGGGTCTTCAGGTTGGACCTCTGCTAATTGTAATTCCTCAATCATTACTTAGAAATGATGAGGTGAATTAGTAATAGAATCATATAAGCTCATCTTTGCTAAGGTTTGGTGAATTTATTTGAGCACCAATCTCTTGATTGATTTAGAGGGGTTAGATTAGGAGGTACCCAAGATAAAAACCTGAAATTTGGTTAAAGCTGAAGGCACTTGATTTTGGTTTGGTTAGGAGGTGGAAGATGGGGAGGTCCATGAAATGGACACTTTGGCCTTCCCTTTATCTTTCTATTAAGTGTGTGATCATGTGATCACATGGATAATATAGATAGAGGGAAGAGTTAGGGTAAGAGATTGGTTTGGTTACTCATCACTCTGAGATGAGAGTGGGGGAGTAAATAGGCATTGGGTAGTGGTTTTTGGTTTTTGGATTGGTAGTAGGCCTATGGGTGTTTCCTCTATTAATATATCATCCTCATCATAGATCTGATGGATAATGGTTTGGAGAGCTTTATAGTTATTTTTGTCATACCCTGATGTCATATGATAGGAATAAACTTGATAGTCATTATACTAGGCTAGGTTTAGACCAAGAGGGTTGAATAACCTAATAAGGGATAAGGTCAAACAACAATCTTGTAATAAATTTTAAAAAATAGTTGAGTAGGATTTAGCTAAAGGTGGAGATTTTTAAGAGGTTTTGGTCTTGGTTGGTGAGATGGAAGTATTTTTGGCAATGGGTTTATTGGTAGGAGGTTTGGGTAAGGTAGTGTTCTTAGCTAATGGTTTAGGTTTTGGTAAGGTAGAGGTTGATAAGTTAGTGGTAATAGGTTTTAGGGTAGGTAGTTTTGTTATTGATGGCTCAATGAATATAGGTGTGTCAGAAAGCAAGTGTGTTGGTGTAACCAATAATGACAGTTGAGTTTTGGTTAAGACAATTGCCTTTCTAATCAAAGTGGAGAGATGAGGCCCTAAAATAGCATAAAAGGTTGAGGGAGGTAGAATTTTGGCCCTTTATCCTTTTGGTGGCTTTACTTCCTTGGTTAATTTGGTTTAGTGGTTGGTTGTTGAGTTTGGTGAGGTAAGTTCCAATTTCATAGATGGGTGATTAAGGGTCTGTATAGGGAAGGTGCCAAGGTATTTGGTTGGTTTGGTTGGAGAAATTGAGTTTTTTTTTTTAGGTTTTAAGTGCATTAGATGGTTTATGAATTGTTAGGTTGCTAGAGTTTTTTATCAGTTTGGTTAGTAAGATAGGGGTTTGGATAATAGAAGTGGTGGGTTGTTCTACCAAAGGTGTGGTTGGAGGTTCCTACTTGGTGCTATAAGGGAGCCCCAATTGCTATAAAAAGGTATCTCAACACATGTCAAGGTTGGAGACAAATCCTATTTTTGGCACTAACATAGATAATGGTTTGTAGATTGGTTTTGTTCCCTAGATAGTGGACTTGAAATATAATCCCATAAGTTGAGAAAGGGGAATGATGACCTCATCCTTTTCCTCAATCAAAGGAGCTAAGGTTTGGATGGGTGACTCCTCTATGGGGGGTGTAGACATTTGGATGGGTGAATCCTCTATGGGAGCTATAGACATGGTGGTTTCCTCTTTAGGAATGATCTCTAAAGGGACAGTAAATTACTCAATAATTAAGGGAGAAGGTTAAATGGGTGTTTGTTCTAGTATGTAAGTTAAAGGAGGGCTTGATGGATTCACTATCTCAATAATTAGAGAAGGAGAAAGGGTTTCTTCCTTGGTTTGGATATCCAAAAGAGGAGAGGGTAAATACACTACCTCAATAAGTAGAGGGGGTAGAGAATAAATAGATTGGGTGGTAGGGTATTCAACAATAAGTGCATTAAGAACCATATTAACAATATGGGTATCATGAGATCACTCAACCTTGTTGTTCTCATTTTTGGTAGGCACATGATTGGGGAAAGGCTCCTTAAAAAATTTAAGGGCTTGGTTTTGAGGTGTATTGGGGTTATCCAACATAAGATCTCCTTTGTCAATGATTGATTGGATAATTATCTTGAAGGTATTACACCTACTAACATCATTCCCAACTACTCGATGGAAAGCACATAGATCATTCTCATTATACCAACTAGGTATAGGATGAGAAGAATCAAATTGTTGAGGGGGTTTGATAGGAGAAAATTGTATGATGTTAGCCTTTAATAACTTCTCTAGGATCAAAGTGTATGATTCTCCAAGCAGGGTGAATTAATTTTGGTTGTTCTAGTTTTGGTTTCTCATGTTTTACTTTGAGGAGCTAGAGGAATTTGTTTGGTTGATAGATGGTGGAGGAATGGTTTTAAGGATGACCATATTTTTAGTTCCCTTGATCTTGGAATTGGTATTGGTTTAGTTACTTGGTTTGGAAGAAGAGACCTCATTGGTTTTATAGGTAGAGTTCTTATTTTTTAACTTGAGCTTTCTTTCATCGATTGCTCTATTTTCTAGATTAAGCACCATGGTAAAATCTTCATCAAAAGTTCTAAATATCTAGACACATAGTGTAGAAGAGATGCGCTTAACACATGCCTGAGCAAAAATTTCTATTAGTTTGTGTTAGGGTAAGGAGAAGGAAATTTGATTGATTAGGCTCCTCCAATGAGCTACAAAATTGGTAATATATTCATCATCAAATTGATGTTTAGAGTAAAGGTCAATTATGGAAACCTTCTTGGAGATATTTTTTGAAAATTGATTGAAGAAGGTTTGGGATAGTTGGGTGAAGGAAAACAAAGAGTGTTTGGTTATGATACTATACCAGTCTAATTCTAGACTAGACAGGGACATGGGGAAGGTACAAAGAAAGGGCATCATTTTAGGCAATCAAATAATATGCATGCCTAAATGACCTAAGGTTTTGTTGGGGATCCTCCTTACTCTAAAACTTAGATAATTTGGGAAGTTCCCACTAAGGAGTCTATGGTATAATAAGGACAGATGGGCGAATGGGTTCATTAAAAAATTTGACCATATGATAAGATGTTGTGAGCTCTAGAAATAGATGAATCTAAGGTAGTCATATTATCTATGAGCATCTTCATTAGGTCTACCTAGGTTTGTGTACCTAAAGGGTTGTAAGATACATACTATTATGGTGGTTGGGTGACATATTGATAACTAGTAGGAGGTTAAGGAGTGGCCACATATTGGTACATACATAATGGTGATTGGGTGGATGATATCTAGGGGTAGGTGGATGCAAGTGGTTGGGTAGCAGGTAGAGGTATATGCCCTTGTGGGTTAGGCATATAACCTAGGTTTAGTGCAATGGTCACTTATTGGGTGGGGATGGTGGTTAGGTTTTTTATTAAAGGAAGGGTAGTAACCTTTATGCTGATCAGTGGTAACGTATAAGGTATAGACACCACAAAATTTTGAATTCAAATAGTAGTTAGTGGATTGGTGATAGCTGCTCAAATGTTGGTAATGTTGGTGGTAGTTATTCTTATGGTGAGGGGAGTATATGTGGCTAAGGGTTGAGTTGGTCCTAAGGTAGAGGATTCATTGGTGTGGGTGGAAGATATAAGGGTGTTTATGGGTTGGGTAGATTGGTTTTACATAATAGTATCAAAGGGATTATTGGTGGATGAGGAAGCTTGGGTAGTCAATGGTTGGGTGGTGACTATGCTAATGGAAGTGTTTCCCATAAGATGAGAAGGCATGATATAAGGTGGGTCCACATATGGAGCCAAACTAGGGGTATGATGGGGCATAATGTTAAGATAATGTCGAAGAGACACATGATTGTTATCTAATAAATTGGTAAAATCCATATCTCCTTAGGGAAATCTTGAGGGAAGGGAGGAATTCTCAAAGGGTAAGGAGAGTCTGTTAATTTAGAGATGTAGTCCATAGATGAAAAGGTAGAAGAGGTTGATTGGTTTGGTGATGGGTTTTATTCTATTAGATTCTTTCATTCTTGATGAGTTAGAACCATCCAAGGTAAGGGAGAGGGAATGCACAAAAAATCTCACCACTCAAACAAAGAAAAGACAAGAAAAGATCAAGAAAAGCAATCACACACTAAAAAGTATGTTAAGTTCTAAAGTTCCTTTTTAGTCTCTCTTTTGGCTTATGCCTTAAGCTTTCAAGAAATTTTGTGACTGAAATTGGCTTGTAAAGTGGGTACTAGAAAATAAGTCTATGGTTGGTTTCAGGTTGTGTTTAGGCTCTCAAAAAGATCTATATTGGGAATCAATACATGGCTTGATATTGGGGCCTACCCCCTTAATTCACACATCATAACAATAAGGGTGCTGGGTACTTAGCTAAAATATAACAATTTCTAGAGTTTATACTCAGCTAGAGAGTTCATTTAGTTCTCTCCTTGGTAATGACCTCCAAGTAAGATTGCCAAAAAAAGGTAAGGTGATTGCTAGGTGATGAAATCCTAGTCGGGCATTGTCTCAAGTTTGTGTGATGTTTAATTGATGAAGGTGGTTTGGTTTAGTGTGTGCAATAAAAGTGATGATATGATCAAATTAATTTGACTTAATTTAAACTATGTGGGCTAAACTTGTAAGAATCTAATGTATGCAGTCAATTTTAAGCTCAAAAGAAAATTTATTTCATTTATGAGCACAGGATAGAGAGAAGAACATATAGATGCAAACAAATGAAATCCAGTGTTGTAAATATTGTCATTGATGTTAAAGGTCTAAAATTATTGGTGATAAAGGCCCTATTGTATTTAATGGTGTTTTTAATATTCATATCTTAGCTAATGTCTGTTAATATTTATTTAATATTAATGAATTTATTTTTGGTTGCATATAAGTCAAAAGAGGGCCCATGGAGAAGTCAAAGAGTCACAGGGTAAAAGATGAAAGAGGAATGTGACATATTTTCTCATGAAGAGTCATTTTGAGGAATTCTAAGAGTCACCATGTGAAGATGAAAGAGGGTAATGGCACATTTTTCCATGAAGGAAAACTTTGAGGAATATGAAAAGTCGCCAAGATAAAGACAAAAGAGGAAAGGATGCTTTTGCTTTTGAAGGGTCACCATATGACTTTTCAAATGAAAGGATACAAAGGGTCATGCAAGTTTGGCACTATTTTACATGAGGATTGAAGGGTCATAAAGGGTGAATTCCAAAGGTCATTTGGAAAGCTATAAATAAAGGCTTGAGAAGACATTTGTAATATGCAAGAGTGTGCATCATTTGTATTTATTTTCAAAGAGAGAAAATAAGAGATATTGTAAAGTTCTATCATCTATTGAGTAAGCAACATTGAGAGATATTTGTGTTTTATACATAAGAGGGGTTGGTGCTCCTATGAGTTGGATCTCACAAATCTTTTCAAGGGGTTGGTGCTCCTGTGGGTTGGTGCTCACAAATAGTTATTGTGTTGGTGTTCAATAAATGGGTTGGTACTCTTACAAGTTGGTGCTTTTGAACTTTATAATTTACGTTGGTGCTCATTCATATACATGAGATTGTTCTCCATGGTTTTTTTGACTTTGGGTTTCCACGTAAAAATCTAGTGTCTCTCACTCTTGTGTGGTGCATATTATTATTTTAGTTTTATTGCATATATTGAATGTGTGGTTAAGAGGTTAAAGAAAAGGAAATTGATTAATAAATAAGATATATGATATACTAATTCACCCCCCCCCTCTTAGTATATTTCATGCTTAACAATTGGTATCAGAGCAAGTTCCTTTGAAAAAGTTTTACAACTTAAAGGTAGATTGGAAAAGCACAATGGCTGGATCACATGAAGGTTTTTATACAAGTAAGGCACCTTTGTTTGATGGGATAAATTATGCTTTTTTTTATCATAAGGATGAACACTTATTTGATGACCCTTGGATTTGACATATGACAAGTAGTGGTAGAGGAATATGAAGAGCCACAGACACTTGTAACTACTCCAATAGAAAAGAAGGTAAGTGAAAATAATGCTAAAGATTTAAATTCTATTTTATGTGGTTTATGTGAACAAGAATTTGTTAAAGTTATGAAATGTAAATCTTCTCATGAAACTTAGATAAAACTTGAGAATATTTACAAAGGTGATGGAAAGGTTCAACAAGCCAAGCTTTAGAATTTTAGAAGATAGTTTGAGAGTTTAAAGATGGAAGAGGAATATAATATAGCAAGTTATCTTTTACAGGTTGATCAAATAGCTAATCAAATTCAAAGTCTTGGAGAAAAGTTAGAAGAATCAATTGTGGTTCAAAAAGTTTTGAGATCTCTACCATTGAGAGATGATGCAAAAGTTTTGGCAATTGAAGAGATGAAGAATTTATCTAAGCTAAAGATGGATGAGATACATGATATTCTTATGGCATATGAGATATGGACCAAACAAGAGAAACCCTCAAAGAGAGACGATGCTTTCAAGACATCAAAGAAAGAGAAGGATAAAATTCAAGAATCAAGTGATAGTTCTAGCAATGATGAAGATGACAATGGAGCTCTATTCATTCACAAGATGAAAAAAGGAACAAGTAAATATCAAGGAAAATTACCTTTCAAATGTTTTAATTATGGAAAGATTGGAATTTTTTCAAATAATTTCCCAAATAAGGGTAATGGTGACAATGAAGAAAGAAATTGTACATACAAGAAGAATTTCAAAGGAAATTACAAAAAGGGATTTGAGAAGAAGAGTTTATATTCTAAAGATCCTAGTTCAGCCAACAATAGTAGAGTCAATGATTCTGAAGAAGAAGAGATTATATTCATGGGCATACATAAATATTCCTCCATAAGAAAAAGTATATATGATCAAGAAGAAGAGTAGGATGAAGCTGAAGTGAATCTGGAAGGAGAGCTCGTTTGTGCCTTAAAAGAGTTAAAAGCTCCTGAAAAGAAGAATCAAAGATTAAAGCTATAGATCAATAAAAATGACAAGTAGTCAAAGGAAATAATTAAAGATAGATAAGCACACTTTGAATAATCCAAGAATAATGAATAAGATCTAATGGCACAATTGGAAATAGTAAGTAAAGAATGCGAAAGGTATGTTATTGAAATTGCTTCTTTAAAAGCAAATCTTGAGAAAACAAATAAAATAACCAATGATAGAGTAGCCAATGATTCAAAATTTGATAATACCACTATTATGTTAAATAATATATTAGAAAATCAAAGATCAATGTCAGATAAGATAGGTGTTAGATTTGAAAAAGAGAAAGGGGAGGCCATTACTTTTATAGACAAGGAGAAAGGAAAGAGATATGCTAAAGCTCTTAAAAAAAAGAAATAAAAAGGGAAGAAGTTAAGAATATAGAGGAAATATCAAAAAAATAAAAATGGAAGGAATAGAGATACAAAAGGCAATCAAGTCAAATATACACAAGAAAATAGAATGTCAAAAAAGGGCTAACAATTTCATAAATAAGAAGGAAAGTCATGCAGAGTCAAGTAGAAGCCACAACTCTTTTGCTCCTCCATCAGAATTTAATGAAGAGGCCATAATATGTTACAAGTGTAACAAATTCATACACATATCCTATTACTGTATAAGTGTGTTTTATTTAGTCAAGAAGGACTAAAGTTTCAAGGCTCCATTCATTAAGAAGAAAGTTTAGACAGGTTCATGGCAGAAGAAACAACCTAAAAAATTTATGTTGGTATAGATAGCTTTGCATGCAATAAATGAAGAAAATCCATGGTTCATTGATAGTGGATGTTCAAGGCACATGATATAAGACAAAAGTAAGTTCATAACCTTGAAGAAGATCAATGGTGGCATGGTGAAATTCAAAGATAATACTACTACCAAAATTGTCAAAAAAGGTACACTAAGTTTGGATAATGGTAGAACTAAAACTAATTTTTTTTTGTATGTAGAAGGTCTTAAGCATAATATTTTGAGTCTAATTCAAATGTGTGATTAGGGGCACACACTAGATTTTTATGCCAGAAGGTTTTAAAATTAGGAGAAAAGATTCAGATGTGTTGATTGTAGATGCTCAAAGAATAGGCAATAATTTGTATATGTTATCAGACATTAAAGGTTAAAGATTTTATTTGAGTCAGATTGAAGAAAGTTGGCTATGGCACAGGAGAATTAGTCACATAAATTTTGAAAATATTTTCAAAAAATAAAAAATCAAGTAGTCCTAAATATTTCAAAGATTACAAAGCCATTTGATATGCTTTGTGAACCTTGTCAGCATGGGAAGCAGGCCAGAAGGTGGTTCAAAACAAAAGAGTAATCAACCACTCAGATGTTAGAGCTTGTTCACATTGATCTATATGGACCTATGAGATCTCAAAGTAATCAAGGTGGGAAATATTTCATGTTTCTTATTGATGATTTTTCACGTATGACTTGGGTAATGTTTTTAAATAAAAAATCAGAAGCTTTCAAACATTTCAAAGCATTCAAAGCATTAGTTGAGAATAAAACCAGTTTGAATATTAGGTGTCTAAGATTAGATTGAGGAGGATAATTCATGTCAGATCAATTTATTGAGTTTTATGAAGACCATGGAATAAACAGATATTATTCAACAACCAAAACTCCATAGCAAAATGGAGTACTTGAGCAGAGAAATAGAACAGTTTAAGAGATGGTGAGGACAATGCTAAATGAATCCAAGATAACAAATAAATATTAGAGAGAGGTAGTTTCTAAAATAATGAATATTTAGAGTAGAGAATTATTGAGATTTAATAGTGACAAGAATCCTTATGAGCTATGGAAAGATAAACTAGCAATAGTTGATTATTTTAGAGTTTTTAGCAGTAGATGCATCATAAAGAGAACCGATGAAAAACTTGGGAAGTTTGAATCTAGAATAGATGAAGGTATATTTATTGGTTATTATTTAAAAATTAAAGCTTATAAATGTTATAATTAAATAACCAAGATTTTTTTTGAAAGTACAAGTGTCATGATAGAAGAAGTTAGAACACAAAGAATCAGTGATCTAGTAGACATTCCTGAAGTCATTGAAGATGAAGATTTTGAAGAATCAGATGAAGATGAGAAGGAGAAAAAGGACAAAAAAACTCCATATAAATATGTTTAGAGAAATTATAATGAAAGTTACATCATTAGGGAGATAAATGAAGGAATTCACACTAGAAAAATGATGGTAAGTGAATATGAGCAAGTTAATTTCTCTTTATCCAAAATTCAGCCTAGAACGTTTTCAAAAGCTAGACATGATAAGCATTGAGTTAAGGCTATGGATGAAGAATGAAATTAGATATAAAATAATGATACTTGGGAGTTAGTTCTTATACCAAAAGATTACAATGTGATAGAAACAAAATGGATTTATAGAAATAAGTTGAATGAAAATGGAGAAGTGACCAGGAATAAAGCAAGATTAGTATGTAAAGGATATGTTCTAATTGAGAGAATAAATTTTGAAGAAAATTTTGTACCAATGGTAAGGTTAGAGGCTATTATAATGTTTCTTTCATATGCAGTGTTTAAAAATTTCAAAGTGTTTCAGATGGATGCCAAATTTGCCTCTTCTTGAACATGAATCTAGAAAAAGAGGTTTACATTAAGCAGCCTGAGGGATTTATTCTCTCAAATATTAGTAGCCATGTATGTAGATTGAAAAAAGCATTATATGGATTGAAACAAACTCTTATAGCTTGGTATACAAGACTTGATAAGTACCTAAAAGATCAAGGTTTTAAGATATGATTTGATGATAGTAATCTCTACATCAAAATAGAAGGTGAGCATCAATTGATTATTGTGGTATATGTTGATGACATCATTTTTGGAGGAAACATTGAAAATATGACAAAAGAATTTTCTAATAATATGCAAAAATAATTTGAGATGTCTATGATTGAAGAATTGTCATTTTTCTTAGGATTGCAAATATTTCAGTCAGATAAATGAATTTTCATATCTTAAAGTAAATATGCCAAAGAAATGTTGAATAAATTTGGTTTTGAGGATTATGCACCAATTGGCACACCAATGTGTATAGGAAATAAGGTGAGCAAGGATGAAGATTCACTTATTTTAGATTAATTTTTATATAGATATATGATTGGTAGTCTTTTATATTTGACAACATTAAGGCTAGACATCATGCATATAGTAGGTATGGTTACAAGATATCAGTCATCTCCAAAAGATAGTCATGTTCAATTGGTGAAGAAAATATTTAGATATATCAATGGGACATTAGGTTATGGATTTTGGTATCCCACAAGTAGAGATTTCACTTTGATTGCTTATACAAATTTAGATTGGGTAGGGTGTTTGGAAGATATAAAGAATACAATTGAAGGAGCTTTCTTCCTTGGTGATAGGTTAGTATCATGGCTAAGTAAGAAGAAAAATTTAGTATCACTTTCTACAAGTGAAGGAAAATATATTGTAGAAGTATTATGTTGTACTCAAGTTATTTGGATGAAACAAACTTTGGAAGATATCAAAAGGTAAAATATGATGAACCTATTTCTATTTTTTTTGAAAACATAAGTGATATTAGTATTTTGAAGAATCCAATGATGCATTCAAGAATAAAACACATTCCCATTAGATATCACTTCTTGAGAGAGCAGGTTACAAATCAATATGTTAAGATGGGTTATATCGGTACTCTAGAGTAGATTGCAGATATTTTCACAAAGGCACTACTAAAAGACACATCTGAGTATCTACGAGAGAAGTTGGGAGTAATTTATTTTACTTCCTACCATTGAGGTTCATCATCAGTTGAGGGGGAGATATGTGTTAGCTCTAGGTAGGCCCTTTTCCATTGATGTCAAAGGGGGAGAATAATAGGTATAGGTATAGGTGCAAAAATAGGTACAGGAAATAGGTATATGTTGCTATAGTAAGGGGGAGTTACTATATGTTTTTTAGATGGCAGTATGTGGAGGTTTCAAGATGTAGTAGTTTCAGTTCGAGTTTGCCATCAATAATAAAGGGGGAGATTATTGGAAATATTGTCATTGATGTCAAAGGTCTAGCATTATTGGTGATAAAGGACCCATTGCATTTAATGGTGTTTTTAATATTCATATCTTGGCTAATGTGTGTTAATATTTATTTAATATTAATGAATATATTTTTGGTTGCATATAAGTTAAAAGAGGGCCCATGGAGAAGTCAAAGAGTCATGATGTAAAAGATGAAAGAGGAATGGGATCCATTTTCTCATGAAGAGTCATCTTGAGGAATTCTAAGAGTCACCATGTGAAGAAAAAAGAGGGTATGGCATATTTTTCCATGAAGGGACACTTTGAGAAATATGAAAAGTCACCAAGATAAAGACAAAAGAGGAAAGGATGATTTTGCTTATGAAGGGTCACCATATGACTTTTCAAATGCAAGGATACAAAGGGTCATGCAATTTTGGCACCATTCTCTATGAGGATTGAAGGGTCACAAAGGGTGAATGCTAAAGGTCATTTGGAAAGCTATAAATAAAGGCTTGAGAAGCCATTTTTAATATACAAGATTGTGCATGGTTTGTATTTGTTTTTAAAGAGATAAAATCAGGAGATATTGTAGAGTTATATAATTTGTTGAGTAAGCAACATTGAGAGATAGTTGTGTTTTATACACAAGAGGGGTTGGTGCTCTTATGAGTTGGTGCTCACAAATCTTTGTAAGGGGTTGGTGTTCTTATGGGTTGGTGCTCTTGCAAGTTGGTAATTAAAAAATTTATAATTTGAGTTGGTGCTCATTCATATACTTGAGATTATTCTCTGTGGTTTTTCCCACTTTGGGTTTCCACGTAAAAATATGGTGTCTCTCTCTCTCTCTTGTGTGGTGCATATTATTATTTCAATTTTATTGCATATCTTGCATGTGTGGCTAAGTGGTTAGATAAAAAGAATTTGATTAAGACATATGATATATAATATATTGATTCACCTTACCCCCCCTCTCAGTATATTTCATGCTTACCACCCAAGTAAATACACAAGGGTCCCACTGGGTGTGCTAGAATGTTTTAATGAATTTCATCTTATATTTTGAGATAGGAAGAAGGGGAAACTAAATACGGGTATGATTGGAAAACTTGTTTGATTGTGTGCATGTTGAATCAGATGATTGTAAATAACTCCTCTTTGTCTTGGGAATATGACCTACAAATAAGACATCACTAAATTAAATAGTTAGTTAGATAGATAGTTGGGTGGATTGCCTAGCACTAGCTAGATTCTAAAAGTAATAGCTTCTTTGGGTCCTATCAATCCATACATTTTAAATAATTAATTTTATAAATAGAATGATAAATTACTTGCATCAATAATAAAAAGGTACTAAAATTGAATACAAGAAATGCTTGGTAAATAAATAGGCTAGAAATGACTAATATATTAATAAACAAGTTAATACTAGTGTTAAATAGGTCAAGTGTGCTTAAAAAAATAAGATAGGGATTTATGAATAATAGGGAAATATAAAATTAGATTTGGTTAAGGGTAAGAGGGTAAAAATAACTTGATATTATGTTATACCATAGTGACCGTCGACTGTTGAGATGACCGTTGATGGTCAAGGTGACCATCGGTGGTTACTATGTGTAGGCTTGGACTGATAAATAGATTGATATATGGGATCACAAAGTTTGATTTTGAGAGATGGGTTTTTGGGTGGGAACCCCACCTCTATTTAGATAGGGATTTAGGGTGATGAGGATAGGTAGATTTATATGTTGGTTTGTAGCCCCACAATGGATAGAGAGTGACAACAAGCCTAGCCCATCTATTCAGCACCCTTTAATGTTATCTCCTCCCCTTGAGCCTTTATTTTGAGTGAGATAGTGATCCATTCCTATCTATTTTGGGTGACCATGTTGAGCTCATTATGAAATACAAATAAATTAATTGAATACTAGAAAATAAATACTTAGCTTGCAAAAGATCGATCAGATGAGTGGTTGAGGTGGTTGATTGTTGATAGAGCCCAGCATGATGTTGATAGAGTAATGGTATTTGGATATTTATCAAGTGGTAATGGAAAGTTGTTTCTTTTTCATGATGGCTAGATCACTAGACTGCTAGAGGAACACTTGCAAAAGAAAGCTCTACATGTAAAATATCTTGATAGTTATAGATGTCATCTCTTTCACCTCCTACTCCTCTCTTATTATAGGCATGGAATGCAAGGTGAAATAACATTTTAATTGGGCCTTCTAATTATAATTCATGCATGTAATATATCATATGTGGATTTAGATAATCTAATTTTAAAAAAGCAAGGTGTATGTTAGCATATTTGTGCTTAGGACGGTAGACCCTAACTGTCATTAGTTGAGGGCCAAAGTATAAAGTGAGTTAAAGGTGGGTTTAACTAGGGGTGAAAGATTCAAATTGGTCCCAAGGGGGTCCAGGGGTGTTTTGACATTTAGAATTGTGATGTGTTGATTTTTAGTGTCTACATTGACAACTATGCAACTAACAATTC
The DNA here is from genome assembly GCA_037957365.1 of Torreya grandis. NCBI lineage: Eukaryota > Viridiplantae > Streptophyta > Pinopsida > Cupressales > Taxaceae > Torreya > Torreya grandis. The sequence goes on along the minus strand of JARHVA010000987.1, from coordinate 3,827,762 downwards.
AAACAGCTTGCACTATAAAACTTCATATCTTTCACCATAAATATACTTGGTTATATTTTCCTTAGTCATGATTAAAATTCATCTATAATTTTATTATACAAATGTATCAATTATTTCATTCAACTATCATTCCAAATCTCTTTGACCTAGTAACCATTTCTACATGTTTTAGATTCCATAATCACCACACCATTGTTAATAGAGGCTCTTGGAAAACCCCATCAAAACATGCTAAAGATATTGTTACAAAAGTTGAATTAAATTTATAAATAAGTAGGGATATGGAAATTAGATTCATGCTTTTCATTCATTTCATTCATTATTATTCATTTTTATAGATATTCATACATATTCATTTATACATATTCTTATTCATATTCATACATGCATATTCATTTATATTTATCACACATATTTGAACAAAATAGAGAAAGTAGTGCACAGATAAAAATACATAGAAACTTTTAATAAAACCATCAAATGATCTCTATTGTCTCATAATCATAAATATTTTCCTTTAGAACTTTACAATATTTATAGAGCAAAAAATCTCTAACGCTTCATATTCTAACTTTTCCTTTCTCTCCCAAATGAGTCTTTTCATCTTCTTAGAGACTTATGATATACATTCATGTTATAATACTTAAAAAATGATATACATTATACAAAATAATATGCATCACACACTTGTCATTCATATATACCCTACAACTTTTTACTTCTTAGTCTACTATCAACAAAGACAATGTTAGAGTTGGGCCTTAGTGATGTTGATTAGGCTCGAGTACATGAAATGGGCCTAGGGTAAACTAACCATATAGGATTCATGCCATATTACATTCCATTATTGATTCCACTCATAGAGAGATGGAAAAATGGTATTTGCATTTTCTATTTAAACACCCATGTTATGGCAGTGACATTAGAGTGTGTCTTTAATACCTATCAGAGGTCGTCAAGTGTAAGTTCATGATATTACATGAGTAAAGATAGATTCAACCATGAGGAATTATATATGGGGATGGTAGGATCATAATCATTTAGGGGATAACATATTACTAAGTAACATAGTGTTAGGTGATGCTACATGGTTGTGGATATATTTATGTATTCATTTATATATGTTCATAGCTAGTGATACCAGTGGTTGTGCGATTTCATATAGTGTGAGACCTATTATCTAAGATATAGAGGATCATGGGATCGTGTATAACTAAGGATAGTGTATGTTAGGTCACATTTATATTGACCTATATCATTTTAAATTAGAGATATATTATGAGATTTTAGCAATCATCATGTTTTCATTAACAAGTTGGATACCAGTTATCCCATATGTTATTTAGTGAGTGTACACATGTTCCCATATATTTAATGGGTGAGACACTATAGGTTTTTGGTAAAGATAATATAAACTACATGTATCTAATGCCATTTTGAGATAGTACATAGAACATCCCATATGACTTGAGGATGAACAAATGATGCAATGTATAAGGATTATCAAGTTGTATCAATATTAACATGGGGATATCAAGAAAATTTAGTATATAATAAGGGTGAATTTGACACGAAAATTATATGTGGTATAAATTGTTAATATCTCCTTTATAGGTTGGTGAGGTGTGGGCATTGAGGCTTAGGGAGATAGAGGCTATTGATTTTGACAAAAAAATTGGATCATCTTGTTCATGATATGATAATTATTTTGACCATCATACATGACACTATAGTAATTTTTTTTGTATGAGAATAAAATAACACATAATAGTCAAAATATAAAGGCATGAAAAAATATTTCATTATTTTTTAGATACAAGAGAGATGACAAAGTAAAATAGTATATGGTGTGAGATATAGAAATAAATTCTAAATACATTGTATGATAATTAAAAAATGCATAAAATCTCACAATGGAGAGTTTATTTTAATTTTTATAGGTTTTTTCAAGGTATTTTAATGGATTGGATTTAAAAAATATCAACCAACTCATGACCTTTATTTTTTTAGAATGGTGGCTTTTGCTTTTATAGAAATAGAGTTGACAGTGACATATTCAAGAGCTATCAAGAGAAACGATGTCTATATGAAAATAAATAATCTAAAAAGGAAGGGGGCATGCCATTATATATTTCTTTGAATACTACATTTAACTCAAAAAATAATTATAACTTATTTTAAAAGAACTAGTGGCATAACCAATCAATTTACACTTGCATGGTGATTTTGATAAAGATTAACCAATGGAGTTATACCTATCATATAAGATTCACTAAGATTTTATATAAAATTATAGGAGTCTATTATTAAAATTATCTAGAATGACATCATTGATGAGAACCAAAAAGGAAGGTGTATATATGCAACTATGAATTAACTTAACTCATTCTTCCAACAATTCAATTTTTTCTTAACACCTTTAGAAAAAAATATAATTAACTCTATGAGATGATTTATTCATGTCTAACTTGATGAACATAACTGGTCTCTTCCTATTATTTAAAGAATGAATTATCTCATGCACCATGACAATATCATCCAAAATTTGTTTCCCCATCATAAAATAAATTTGTTCTTCTAGAATTAATACATCTAAAATTTTCCTTAGCCTTATAGCTAAGACTTTCATCACTATTTTATAAATAGTATTATCGAAGGCAATTATCTTGTATGAACCAAAAAAATCAGAATTGATAATTAATCTTATAAAGACGATTGTTGATCTTCACTTTTTCTTCGAGCACCCCTGCACACAGCAACACTAAGTTGTATATTGTTGTAGATTTATGACTGTCTATTTTTTTAGCAACCTTTTGGTTGCCTTTTATTTTTAATCTGTTACTTGTTTGGTTTCAATTAAAAAAAATAGAATTTTATTTTTGAACAATTAAATATAAGAACATTTTATTCCACTTCTTTATAATATCCCTCTTCATTTTGCATTCCTCAATTGTTTCCTAGTAATTCTTTCCCACAATAAGCAAAATATTTAAAAATAATCAAACATATAAACCATTTAGGTTAGGTGCTTTATCTTTACCCATTGAAGATACAACATGAAAGATATCATCTTCTTAAATAGGCTTCATAAGGACCTCATTATAGAAACAAGATGATAACTTTTGAATATTTTCAATGGTTCCTCTTGGGTAGTGATATTATTATTTTCTTCACTTGAGATAAAATATTTGAATAACTTATCCCCCATATCCAACATATTTTTTATTTTTCATTGGAAGTTGTAATTATTAACATGTTGGTGATTTAAAATTTGTCCAAAAAATGCCCTTACCTGCTTGAAATTTTTCTAGTGGTGTCAGCATTAAATTTAAAATATTTACTTTGTTTCTTGTTTCATCTTATTTAATGTTAGGGGCATAAAATGATAATAAATGAAATTAATATTTGGATATTTAATAAATATTTTACCTACCTAACCATTCATTATCCATAAGGAAAAAGTAATGCAATAATAATGAAACAAAATTCCCTATATCTGCCCTCTAATAGTGCCCACCATTTTTCATGGGAGACCAAATAATTTTTTCACAAACAATGAATGCTTAGAAGGTACACTAAAGGAAAGTGACTATAAAAATATGGTTTTCCAACCTTAAGTAAAACATTGAGGTAAACAGATGGAAAAAGAGTTGAGACATTCTCCACCTCCTCTTATGAGAATAGAATAAAATAAAAAAAGTCTATAAACTATCATAAGTATATATTGGCATCAAATTGTGCACCCTAGGGTACTCTATAAATATCCTATAATTTTATGCAACATTGAATCATCTCTCAAGTTGTGGGGAACTTGTAAGAGAGATAAATCTATAGGATTGAAATGGCTAGCTCCCTATATTCTTCTTAAAGATGCCTATCACCTAATCTAATGCTTGATCATGGAAAAGGGGTAAGAAGTTTTGAATGAAATGGAAACTACACTAAAGAGGTGATATAACAAAACATATCCCATAGACTATCACACTCCTACTAAGCAACAAAGCTTTCCAAGACCAATTATAGGCATTGAATGACTCTAACATAATTGCTTCAATATGAAGGTAGCATACATAGGACAATAAACAAGATAAATAATGTAGGGTTAGATTTCACACCATGGAGACAATTTTTTGCTTCAAGAATAGTCTAGTACAATCAATACACTTCACATGACATCTTAAAATCAGAACTCTTGCTTAAACATGAAGGATAAAGGGAAGTAAGGATGATATTATCACTTATATCCACTATTCATCACTTACATACTTAGACAAAATGTTCATAACTCATAATTAGACTTGTATTCAATGTTCAAAGACAAAATTTAATGTCATACTAGTAAGGCTTTGCTATACTAGCTATGGTCTCCTTTACAATGGCCAAAATGGATCATATTTATAGAACTTGGAAGAAGAGAGAGAAGAGAGAAGTTGAAGAGGCATAAGGACAAGTGTCCAAATGTTAGGATCAGTTATATTTCATGGAAATTAGGTGGAATGTAGGTCAATAAATGATGTGAACATGTGTCCATTCCAAACAAGCCTTTTCTCCAAATGTGGCATAGCATCTCTTCAATCATTCTCTATTAGAAACTGCCTTCATCATAGGCTTCCTTGAGCATTCCAAAGAATATTAGGGATAAGTTTCTTATGTGTGATAAGAAGAGGAAGTTAAAAATAGTCCTCCACCTACATTTGAAGTTTTCTTAATCATCAATATTCTCTTACACAAACTCCATCACCATCTACAACCATAATCACTCTCCAATAGGATTTTCTTGACATTTGGCACTATAATCTTATTATATTCACTAAATTATCCATACCAAGGGTCTCATGAAACATGGTAGGACACTTCATACACTTGGTTTCATCAAACACATCTTAAAAATCCTCCAAATTCATAATACCACTTTTTTCACTATGTCATTTTAGAGACTGGCTGAAGTGAAAGGATTAGTAGGGGAACTTGTGAACATTTAAAATATATAAAAATTGCATATGTATTTTTTTCAAGTCCCAATATATCATCCCAATTGATTGGTATCCCATGATCATCTTCAGGACCTATAAAACCATAAGAAATTGTCAAAGAAACCTATTTTTTACTTAACCTATATGGCTTCCATAAAATGTATCTCCATAGATCTGATCCTCATGTATTTTTAAAAAACTTATCTTTAATAGGGCCAAATTTTTCCATTTGGATTCATTTTGGGCCTCATTTCTTCCATCGGGTCACAAAATAGGGTCTCTAAGGGTTTTGAGGTCACTTGGACTCTTAGCCTTTGTTCATAAAGGATATACATTATAAAATACTAAAAATTAAATTTATGGATCCTTGAGGACCCTATATAACTTCCATAAACACCTAAATGTCCCATTCATAAGCTCATGAAATTTTCAAGCATTCTCAGTTGGCATTCGAGCCTTTTCCCTGCACTCTGTGAGGGGTTGGGTGCATTTTAAGCCAAAGATGGCTTCTTGATGAGTTTACCTAAAATTAAAAGGTTTTAAAACTTTTTTTAATAACCTAAAAACATGTTCCCATTACTATAATATCTCCCTTAGAGAGATAAATGAAGAGTGAGCATATCTAACAGTTTGGCGTAGGCCTTCTTCCAAATGATCTGCTTGCATTTAGACTCAAAAATGAATTTAAATATCTTTAATTTCATATTATGAGGTTTATAAATTATTTAATAGTTACCTAAACATGGTAAAATCACTTGGGAGGCTTATCCAAGGTCAAAATTGAAAATGACTATCCTTACCAAGCCATTTTGCTTACCATTCCTTACCATTCCTTACCATGGTGACTGCAACCTTTATAGTATAGGGTAACTTTTTTAAATTAACCATTATATAAATATTTTTTAGTTATTATACAGATTATCCATCCATCATTTTATCTTCCCATTTATTTTGGTCACCTACTCATCACTTTTCCCTTAAAATTGTCTCCTCATGCATGGGAAAACTACACCTCCTTTGAGATAAAATAGAGAGGGTTTACCTTGTATTATCATAAAATAAAACTATTTTAGAGTGTCTCATGGGTCATAAATATTATTTTTACCAAATTTTATCTTTTAAATCATTCATTTAACCTTCCAACTCTTGACATTTACTAGGTAGACTTATAAAGAAGGCAGGTTATGAGGGTAGACAAGGTATAGGCTATGTTTGGAGGTTTTATGGGTTTTTTTGAGATTTTTCATGACATTTAGGGATAATTCATACCTCCAATGATGTATTTAAACCATATTATATGCTATTGGTCTCTCAAATATTTTTTATGCTTTTGGAAACATAGACTGTTTATGCCTACCTATAGGTTATTTGAGCTTGGTTTGGGTTTGGTGATTACATTAGAGTAATTTTTTAATAATTAATACCATATAAATATTTTTCATGCCTAAAAACTCCTATTTTTTCTCAATCAACCATCAAGACACCACTATTTTGCTCATTGCCCTTTGACTGAGAAAAGGGCTTGTTGACTTTGCCTAAAGGTTGATTTGGCTTTTGTCCACCCTCTCATAAGGTGTATTTAGGTTTTCCATGAGATACCTAAGGTAAATTTTTATTTTTATAATCCAAAATGTTCTAATAAAATATATTTTATTGTAAAGGAAACCCCACTTCTCACTCACTGCCCATATACCCTATTTTATTGTGTTTCATGCATTTTAGGCTTACCTGTAGATTCACTTGGATACAAATAGACTTGGTCATGGTGTTTATGATGGCATAGAGGTATTTTTTTATCATAAAATGTAAACCCACTTATTATTTTTAATTATCATACTTTTTTAACAAGATTTTCCCTTTTTGCCTAGACTGAGACAAAGTTGACCCTATTTACCTGACCTACAGGTTATCATGGTGATGTTGAGGGCCTATTTGAAGGGATTATAACTTATAATTAATATATTTAAATATAAAAACAATATCATAATTATTTTAAATCTCAAAACAATTTCTAAACTGCAACCTCCAACTCATTGTTTGAAACCCTAACAATAAATGCCACTTTCTTAGGTCTGTGTATGAACAAAGGAGTTTGATCATGAACCAAAGTTGGGTACACTATAAATTTGGGAAGGTCTTTGAGAATTTATTTTTTAATTATCCATATTCAATTCCATACAAAAATTAATCATTAATTTATAATTAAACTTTGGTCTAAAGTGGTCCCTTTGAGTCAGTTTCCTATAGATGTTATTAACATGATTCAATGTTCCTAGGCACAACTTTAGAGTCTTAGCCCTCATACTTCTTTGATATTTTTCCCCTAAAAATTGGAATGAGAATTTTAAGTGGATAGGGATATAAATTTAAAATATGAGTATCCTTAAAAACCATCATATTTTCATTGTATGAAAACAACCAAAACACTTAGGAGTTCTATTTTATCCATTTAGGGATTGTGAGTCCAATACAAACTGATCAAATTTTGAAGGAAATATTTACTTTACATAGAATTATAACATTTATAACATGTAAACCATGAACCTTTGGGTATTTTATAGCCTCAAAACTAATTCCATCATGTGTTTCACCAGTCACACCTCCATACAAACCTCTTAAAGCTCATGTATCAGGCAACTATGAGTGTTATTCTGCTGACAAGGTAGTGAACAAGAAAATGGAAATTTTTTTTTGAAGGGGTGTTGATCTGATATTTGAAAAGTTTAGAAAAAAATTGATAACATGGATCTAAAAATACCAACATCTCCATGGATCTCCTTCCACATTACAATAACATAGGTTATGCATCTATGACTGTAAACTTTGAGAGACAAGCATACTTTGGGAAATATCCCTCAAGGACATTGAGAGAGGGAGTTTTGGGAGATGAAAACATCATGGAGAGGGCATATTATAACCTTAAAACACTCCATAAAAATCATATAGCTCCATATATTTATAAAAATAAGAAATGTATGCAAACCTATACCCCTCTTGAATGAATGCAAGTGCATAAAAAACTATCTACGGTGTAAGTGAATTTTCATAAAGGAGGATCCACCAATATAATAGTTATTATTATGTTTTTTAATTATACTCAGATCACTATGCACCCCCAAAATCATTCCTACCAACTCTACTTCTACGTCCCATACCAAGTGCTTGAAATTGTTCCTTTTTAGCCTACCAAGACAAGAAGGAAGGAAAAGAAAAAATAAATGAAAATTTTTATGCACTCTCTTAAAAAAAATGTGGAAATGGGTGTGGGGAGGTTAATATTCACTCCACCCATGTTTTTAGATGCAAGTGAACTCAATAAGTCTACACAAGTGCCCAAAGGGGCCTATTTTAAAGGAGAAACTACCATTTCCTGCATACAACTAAATTTTTAACTACCACCTAACTGATCCTAACATTATTTGACACCCCATAACACCACCACCCCCACCAACATGTTTATATTCAAATTGGTGATAAATATTATAAATCCACCATCTGTACAAGTCATTAATTAGGCTAGAAAAATGGCCAAATGACCCTTTTTGCACATGAAACCTAGTAAGTGGCCAATTTATGACTTGAAGACACATTTAAGCATATAAAATACCATATTAGGACATTTTAAAAATAGTTTGGCACTTTTACTAAGTTTCACCATGGTTGACCAACTTTGACTTTGATTGACTAGGTTATTACAAGGACGATGGGCTTCAATGAGGACTAGAGGAAGGACAAGTGAGATATATAAGACAATAAGAGACCCCATAGGACACACTAAACCTTATTAAAAATATTGAAAATAGTATGGGTTTACCTAATTTGACTAAAAGTCAAATTTGGTCAACAATATAATTTTGCTTCAAGTAAATTGATTAAGCAGAGTGTGGAGATGATTTTTGAAAGTATTGATAAGCCCAAAAATTACAAAAATTAAGAGATATATTTTAGACATATTTTGGGGATGGATTTGAAGTAAGTTTAAAGAGTGATTGAAACATTTTATAAGGATTCAGAGGTTGAGAATACAAGCCTTTAAAATAGTATAAGAAAGGTTTAACATTATAAATAGGTGTCAATTTTTTTCTCACTTTTCTCCCACAGTTTGTGTAAAATATATATTTAACTATTATAATTATTATTAAACATGACTACATAATGAACCCATTAATCACACCTATTATTATGAAATTAGATTATATGTGTGTGAATAATATAAATAAGAATCTTAGTTTACCTTGGTTGTATAATTTTTTTAACAATGAACTTCCTAAGATTATGTGAAACTATTATATATATATATATATATATATATATATATATATATATATATATATTGATTGATTTATTTTAATTATTGAGTGGAATGAGCCTCTCTATCTTACTTATAACTAGTTGTGTAAAAAAAACACAACATACCACAAAGGGAGAGTTTAACCAACATGTTAGGTTTAAATCTTGTATCAATGCATTTGTTAAATCCCTAGTAGAACATCCCCTAACATCACCCCTAACATCATTCATCAACTGATCCAAAACTTAGGAGCTTTGGTTAAAAGATAATTCAAGAAACAAGAATAACATGATTGTAATAATGTTATCTCTAAGAAGAGATGTTTTATTGATCAAATTTACAGATTCAAACATATGCCTATCTCTGAGAAGAGATGTCTGATTGCATTTTTGGGCTACATCTATTTTTATACATAATTTGAAGGTAGGAGGAGTATGTGGAAGGTCACCAATCTCAAGGAAGATGAAGTGGTTTAACTTCAATGATTTACAACATTACAGAATTTGAGAAATTACTATTTTTAGAAACTTATTATTTTTAGACTGTACTATTAAAATTAAAATTTAGGACACTTCCATTAGGATTTTGAGGGTAAAAAACCATTGAGCATAGATCCATGCCATCTCATCATGTTCTCCTCATTCTTATCTTTCCAACGATTCAAATGAGGAATCAAATGGAGCTATGGTGTAAAATTTATGGCTCCCAGAAGTTCTACCACTAATTGGGATAAAATCATCGCCTAAATTGTAGCCTAAAATGTTTCTCAAATCATCAATTGACATTAATTTCCCAAGGACAATTTCCAATGTAGAACCTACCATGTCATCTTAGAACCACACTGTCAAATATGATCCCATCAACATTTCAATAGAATATCCATAAGCATGTTGCCCTATTTCATTAAGCACATTGAAAAATAGATTGAAGACTATGTAGATTTGAATGCAAATAAATTAGGAGATTTGGTGCATAAATAGATTGGATATTATGAAAATTCAAATTAAAATCATGTTGGAAGCTCTCATCTACATTGGTTAAGCTTTTCCCTTCATAATCCTTAATAATTCTACTTAAATCTTGATGAAAAAATTCAAAATCAACTAAAATGGATTCAATTTGATGAAACACACACACACACACACATATATGTATATATATATATATATACACATGTATATACATATATATATATATACACACACACACACACATGTATATATATACACACACACATGTATATATATACACACACACATGTATATGTATATATACATACATACATATATATATATATGTATATATATATATGTATGTATGTATGTATGTATGTATATATATATATATATATATATATATATGTATATATATATGTATGTATATATATATATTATATATATATATATATATATAAAACAAGAATAACATGATTGTAATAATGTTATCTCTAAGAAGAGATGTTTTATTGATCAAATTTATAGATTCAAACATATGCCTATCTCTAAGAAGAGATGTCTGATTACATTTTTGGGCTACATCTATTTTTATAAATAATTTGAAGGTAGGAGGAGTATGTGGAAGGTCACCAATCTCAAGGAAGATGAAGTGGTTTAACTTCCATGATTTACAACATTACAGAATTTGAGAAATTACTATTTTTAGAAACTTATTATTTTTAGACTGCACTATTAAAATTTAAATTTAGGACACTTCCATTAGGATTTTGAGGGTAAAAAACCATTGAGCATATATCCATGCCATTTCATCATTTTCTCCTTATTCTTATCTTTCCAATGATTCAAATGAGGAATCAAATAGAGCTATGGTGTAAAATTTATGGCTCCCAGAAGTTCTACCACTAATTGGGATAGAATCATCACCTAAATTGTAGCCTAAAATGTTTCTCAAATCATCATTTGACATTCATTTCCCAAGGACAATTTCCAATGTAGAACCTACCATGTCATCTTAGAACCACACTGTCAAATACGATCCCATCAACATTTCAATAGAATATCCATAAGCATGTTGCCCTATTTCATTGAGCACATTGATAAATAGATTGAAGACTATATAGATTTGAATGCAAATAAATTAGGAGATTTGATGCATAAATATATTGGATACTATGAAAATTCAAATTAAAATCATATTGGAAGCCCTCATCTACATTGGTTAAGCTTTTCCATTCATAATCCTTAATAATTCTACTTAAATCTTGATGAAAAAATTCAAAATCAATTAAAATGGATTCATTTTGATAAAACATATATATATATATATATATATATATATATATATATATATATATATATATATATAGTTATTTTTGTTGGTATTTTTAGTAAATGGTATATTAACTTTATTTATAAATTTTAATTTTATTTACACTAATTTGACCTTGCCCTTCAATGGTTTTCACCTTTACTAGTCAAAACAGGGTGATTTCCCTGCTTAACAATCTTCCCACCCTCAATAACATCTATGTACTTAGATTTCAGCCCTCCCCACCATAGCTCGATCTATAGCCTCCTAAAATGACTTCTATTATAGTTTTGGGTTGTATTTATATCAAAAACATCAATATTTAAAAAGGTAATTCATTATTATTCATAGGTATCCAACTAATCCTCTTTGAAAAAAGGTGTGCATTTCTCAAAATTGAACACTAGATTTATCTCCTCTCACACTCTCAAATTGTATACATCTCAAAGTGCATTAGTGTATTATAAATATGATGGAATTATCTAAGAATTATTATTTGTATAGTGGGATCTATAAAATTTATTAAATATGACTTCATCACATTCTAACAGTGCAATTGTTATTTTAGGTGCCCTTTTAGGCAGTACATTAGATATGATCAATTTTGCAAATATGTTAGCAACTTGTTCTCTCAAATTCAATATAATTTAATTTGATGTGTATAATATATTAAATATGGTCTAGATCACTACATATTTTATTAATTGTAAAACATTCTCAAGTAAAATTGAAAGATTTTGAAGTGATCCAAAGTTACTAATTTGGATTTAACATTTCCATTTGAAATCATTTCAAGAAGTGGAGTTACAACTTCATCCTTCACCAATGCATCCATATTTTTCATTTGGAAACTCCATTTTTGATAAAACACTTCCCATTCCTTTTTATACTATCATAGATCCAATAAAAATCAATAAAAATAAATTTATAACTATTCCTTGGCTTTTCTGACCCCATGATATTTATCATTGTTATTCTTGATTTCCTATCTATCTAGTGTCAAACATAATTCTTTCATATCATAGTGTGAAATCCTAATCTATAGTAATTTGGATCACTAAGATAATAAAATACAACTCCTGAAGGACTCTCCAATGCAACATGCTCACCATAATGTCCCAATTATAGCCATTTCTAACCAATTTGTATTCTGCTAGTTGAAATGGATGATTCTCAAAAAGTGCATCAATACTAAATGATGAGCAACCATCATATGTATTTTATCTACATTTTATCGAATGTTTGTTGTGTATTGACTAAAATTACACACTTTTTATTATTATCTATAAAAACAACCCTCAAAACCCATCATGTTCAAATCCACTCTTAATTTCTCTACCCTTAACTATTTGTTTTTGATATAATCTTTTAGGGTTTTTACACAAGTAATTCCTACATTTGGTTAAAGGGTTGAAATGTCTAAATCAAATACATAAATCACAATAATTAATCATTTATTTTCTATAAATTTTGACCTTCTTTGAATTTCTAAAAATAGTGATAAATAGTCATAAATATAGACTTATTTGGAAAGTAACTGTCATGGATGTTCTGGGTTCCAAAAATGGTTCCAGATAATTCTAATTGTCATCAACAGGATTCTCATGTCTGTCTACTCAATAGATAGTATTTACCTATATGGATATTAGTGTCATCCTAGTGTAGTGTCCTCAATATGGTGCTAACTTCCCCTTTGTGGGACTATTCCTATTTTTTGGGAGCATCTATGCTTGTGTTTTTAGGGTATGTTCTTACATGCATGAAACCTAGAGCTCTGTGTTGTGCCTGAAAAACCTAATTTAATATGAAAACCCCAATCCTCCTTGAAAGTATGACATGATCAATATTTTTGTGTTCATTATTAGGATAGGCTAGACATCCTCATCACCTCAATGTGAAGAGAGTTGCCTACATACTACTCTCAAAAGGGATCAAACTTGATGTTTTTCTCTCACCTAGTGCTTGATGCAAGTACAAGTGAATACTAGAATGATAGTGGACTTACATGCCTTGAATTTTCTTGAGCTTTAAAATATTTTAAATCTAGGTCTAAGGCTGATGTAGATGGTAGTATGAAAAAGTAGGCCAGAATAGGGATTAAATACATTAATTTTTATCAACTCGTCTTTGGTTTGAATGTGATTTTGAATTTATTTTCCATCTAATTAATAAAGATCAATTAGACTTATATTTATATATATCTTTAACTTGTGTGTATAATAAAATGTGCTTAGGCTGACCTTAGGAGGGACACATATTTATATAAGTATTTATTATAAAGAGTTAGGGCTAAGGATAGTAGCGTCCAGTTGGGGACACTAGTGCTATATGGCTGTAATGTCCCAAATGTCATGTTAATGTCCACCTAGTAGACTGTTGGGAAAAATGGGTTAGGATCTAAGAAGAGAATCCTGGGAATGTATTTTGGTTGACTATATAGGTTTGTGGTCTACATAATGACTGAAAAAGTGTGTCTAAGGCTCTAGGTTAGGTCTAATGCCAAGTTAGGGATAGGCTAATTCAAGCAACACTCTTATCATCCAATTACCACTTTTAGGTGATTACAGTTTCCCATTAGATTACAAAGATCACAATATGAGAATGAAACCTACAATATAATTCTAGTTTTTCCTCTGAACCATATTTTATAACAACTAAAATAATCTCTTAATTTTATACCCATTCACTAATTATCATTCATATACTCTTTACTTATCCCATTCCCCATTACATATCATGCCATCATTGCTTCAAAATATATTTCTTATAATCATACATTACATATCCTACCATCATTTCATTATATGAGATAATGCTTACGTGACATATACTATCACTCAATTCACATCTCATTATTAGCTTGTGTTTTATTTTTAGATATATATTTGTAATGTGTAAATATAGGTAAAGTTTTCTAATCCACTTAGTTTTGTACATATCCAATTAAATTATGATACATATTTAGATACATTTTTCCATTGAAGTATTTATAGCCATCACTCATTAGAAATATGTGGATATAGGAAAATAAAATGCAAAATAAGAATGAACTAGGTTGGTTCCAAAGTTCTTTACTAGTTTAATGAATTTAGAAACATCTTTTCTATAGTCATTCATTACATATCTTACCATCATGACATTCTATGCGACCATGCTTATCTAACATATGTTTTCAATTAATTGAATCATCTATTGTATCTTCCTCATTTTTCATACATGTCTATTAGGCCATTGAAAACCAATTTCAAACCAAATGATTCCATCAAGAAAAAATACTCTCTTCTCTAAAATTACAAAGTTCCTAATATATCTAAAATATTCATTTCCACTAGAGACTTCATGTTCACACCTAATTTATGTAATATAATTATAAAATACGTTAATATCTTAGATAACCTAATATTTGTGGTTTGGCATATAAATCTAAAACTCATTTTCATATGTATGCAGTTGATAAATAGCCAAAATTCAAATAACCGTGGTTAAAACATTATATGTAGGGATAAATTTATATAACTTCATTAAAAAATCATCTCTATCTTAGTTTTCATACTTGTTTTTTTGGCTATCTTATATCAAACATAAGTTTTCATATCATAGTGGACATTCCTCATCTATTGCAGTTTGGATCATTAGAATAATAAAATCCAACTCTTGAAGGACTCTCCAAATACAACATGTTCGTCTCTTTGTCCCAATTATAGCCATTTTTGATGAATTTTTATCCCTCTAGTTGAAATGGATGATTCTAAAAAGTGCACCAACATTGAATGATGACCATCCTATTTATTTTACCTATATTTTGTCAAATATGTGTTGTGTATTCTATAGAAGTCCATATTTGGTATATATATCTATAACAACATCCCTCAAAATGCATTATTCTCTACCCTTAATTTTTTTTTGCCCATTACATTACAAAGAGTGCAATTGGAGCGTTAAACATATGCTATATTGCTAGTTTTTCATCTAAACCTTATTCTATAACAACTAAATTCATCTCTTAATTTTACAAGCATTCACTCATTCTCACTCATATACTCTTTACTTATCCCTTTCCCCATTACATATCCTACTATCATTGATTCAAAACATATTTTCTATAGTCATGCTTTCATATCTTGCAATCATTGCATTTTATGAGACCATGCTTAGGTGACATATGTTGTTAAACAATTCTCATGTCATTATTAGTTTGTGATTTGTTTTCAGATATATATTTGAAAGATAAAGTGCATTCAGATAACCATGGTTGAAACATTGACTATAGAGATAAATTTGAATAACTTCATAACAAAAAAAATCATCTCTATCAATAATTGTCTCTTAACTATAAGAATATATGTTTGTGACATTCAATGTGCATTATATAGCTTATTTTGAGTATCAAAAAGTGGTAAAAGGTAAGAATACATGCAAAACCTATAGTTCAATGATAGATACAAAAAATTAAGCAAGGGAGGACTATGATGTTTCTTTATTTTGATGTGCATTATTAAGCAGTTCATGTGTATAAATTAATTAGTTTAAATCATAATATTTTAATGTTTTTCTAGTGCATTCCTAATAATTGTAGTATGTGTAATTAAAAAAAAAACATTTATTGGTTAGTTTTTGATGGAAAATAACAACTATGCAAATCAAAAACATATTATTAAGTCCCTAAAATTTCATCATAATGTAATATGGTAAATTGCTAGCTAATGAGAGTTGTTTACATTCTACCCATTACATTGCATTGATAAAAGGGCTTAGCTTATGTTTCTACTTAAATGATGAAATAGGTGTTGTGTTTATATTAATTCACAAGTATTTTTTATTGAGATGAAAGGTGAGAGGGATGTTCTAGGATGACTCTTGATTAAACTACATGCGGATGCCATTTTTATGTATGTTTTTTTTCATGATATTGAGATCTATTGTGCAAATGAAGAACTCAAACAAGGAGCATCACATGAGGAATGAAATTAAATATGACAAATGAGAATGTATGAGTTTTCAATGCCTCCTTTAAAAGACATGACTTTAGATTATTCTGAAGTAGAATAATATTTTGATGTAATGTTTGATTTTAGAGTACATGACAATGTAATTATTGTGCAAAAATTTTCATTTTTTTCTAGTATAATTTTCATTTTGGTTTTTATAGTCATATTATCCATTATTTTTGGCAAGGTGATGTAAGTTTGATTCAATGTCATAAACATTATTTTGGGATACATGTTATACTTTTTTTAAATACGACAAACTTTTTTTTAATTATGGAATGATGTTATATGTCGTAATGATCATTTTATTACTATGCAAGGATGATTATATATTGTAATTAATACATCCAAATTATATAGTGATGAGTATATGTTTTAATGATATTTTCATTCTATTGCCATTACGAGTCTCTAGCATACATATAATTATCAAGTATTTGATGTTTATATGTTATTTATAGTTGTTTAAACATAATAGGTGTTCAATACTATTGTATATATTGCTACTTCATTTGTGTTCATAGATTGTAATATTTTATCATTCAAAATATTTACCATGTATTGATTAAATGAAAAATTCATCTTTTACATCTGAATAGATGGAAAAAATATGGGATCAAATTGTACAACTTCCACTTTAAAACCCAAGTGAGGATTCATTTGACTACAACAATGTCAAGTGGGATTCCTGAAATTAATGAGGAAGACATGTGGTCACTTGGGTGGATGGTGATAGTCTTGAAAACTTTGTGAAAGGATAGTAAAAAAGGAAGTATTTCCCTACAAAATTTTATGTTTCATAACACAAAAAAAATCACTCATTCCTAGAAAGCAGACAAGGATCAACACTACCTTGGAACATGCCATATGATTGACCTCTCATTTTAGATAGTAAGTATGTGATTATTCATATTTTGTTATGTTCCATTCATATGTGGTTTTTGTATTTTAGTATTAATTTCCATACACTTGATATGTTTTGTTAAGCATAGGATATACTAAGAGCGGGGGTGAATCAGTATATCATATATCTAATAAACTTTCCCTTTATCAAATTCCACTCTAACATACATTCAAGATATGCAATAAAACTAAAATAATAAACACCACACAAGATAGAGAGAGACACCAAATTTAACGTGGAAACCCAATGTGGGAAAAACCATGGAGAACAATCTCAAGTATATGAATGAGCACCAAATCAAAAAACAATATTTGCAAGCACCAACTTGCAGGATCACCAACCCCTTTGTTGAGAACCAACACAACAACTATTCATGAGCACCAACCCATAGGAGCACCAACCCCTTTGTTGAGCACTAACACAACAACAATTCATGAGCACCAACCCACAGGAGAACCAACCCCTTTGCTGAGCACCAACACAACAATAATTCATGAGCACCAACTCATAGGAGCACCAACCCATTTGTGTATACCACACAACTATCTCTCAATGTTTTTATCTCAACAAATTATATTTCATTACAATATATCTTTCCTCTCTCACCTTTGCTCTTCTAAGTTAGATATAACAAATACAAATCATAATCATCTCTCTCATTGGTCTTCTAAGATAGATATTACTATATCAAATCAAACTCTATCTCACACATTACAAATGTCTTCTCAAGCCTTTATTTATAGCTTTCCAAATCACCTTTGGCATTCCCCCTTTGTGACCCTTCAATTCTCATGGAAAATGGTGCCAAACTTTCATGACCCTTCATATCCTTGCATTTGAAAAGTCATGTGGTGACCCTTCATAAGCAAAAATTTTCTTTCCTCTTTTGTCCTTATCTTGGTGACTTTTTGTATTCCTCAAAGTGTCCCTTCATGAGAAATTGTGCCCTTCCTCTTTTATCTTCACTTGGTGACTCTTGGAATTCCCCAAGATGACTCTTCATGGGAAAATGCATCACATTCTTCTTTTGTCTTTACCCCATGAATCTTTGACTTCTCCATGGGCCCTTATTTTGTCTTATATGCAGCCAAAAATATATTCATTAATATTAATACACATTAGCCAAGATATAACTATTACAAAAATCATTAAATGCGATGGGGCCTTTATCACCAATAATGCTAGACCTTTGATACCAATGAAAATATTTCCAATAATCTCCCCCTTTGTCATTAATGGCAACCTTAATCTTGAAACTGCCACATCCTAAAACCTACACATATTATCATCTGAAAAACATACAATAACTCCCCCTTACTATAACAACCTGTACCTATTCCTTGTACCTATTTTTGCACTTGTAGTTATACCTATTATTCTCTCCCTTTGACATCAATGGCAAAGGGCCTACCATAAGCTAACACTTAGCTCCCCCTCAAGTGATGTTGAACCTCAATGGTAGGAAGTAATATAAATTACTCCCAACTCCTCTTGCAGATCTTTGAATGTGTCCTTTGATTGTGCCTTTAAGAAGATATCTGATAATACAAATAAATTGTTGCCTATCCTTTGAGCATCTTCAATCAACTCATTTGAATATTTTCTTCTAATCTCACAACCTTATATATAAAACTTTAATGTGTATCCCTAATCACATATTTGACTTACACTCAATAGATTATGCTTAAGATCTTTTACATACAAAACATTCTTAGTCTTGGTTTTACCATTATCCAAACTCAAAGTACCTTTTTTGGCTATCCTGGTAGTGGTTTTATCTCCAAATTTCACTGTACCACCATTGATCTTCTTTAGAGTTTTGAATTTACTCTTGTCTCCTATCATATGCCTCAAACATCTGCTATCAATGAACCATGGCTGATCTTCATTTCTCACATGCAGAGTTGTCTATATCAACATAGAATCTTTAGGTTATTTCATCTGCCATGAACATGTCTGAACCTTCTTGATGAATGGAGCCTTAAAACTCTGGTCTTTCTTGATTGACTCAAACACACTTTTTCAGTACTAAGTTATGTGTCTGAAGTTGTTATATTTGTAACATATTATGGCCTTTTTACCAAAGCTTGATAAAGGAGCAAAAGAGTTGTAGCTTCTGCTTGACTCTACATGACTTTCCTTTTCCTTATTTCTGAAATTGTTAGCTCTTTTTTGACATTCTAATTTCTTATGACCATATCCATTACAATAAAAATAGTAACCATAAAAATAAGACCTATTTGTGTGTCTCTGACCTGATTACCTTTTATAGCTTTGTAATATGTTATTCAATATTTTAGTGCTATCCTCAAATTTTGAATCACTAACTAATTTATCATTGACTATTTTCTCAATATCTTCTTTTAAAGAGGTAATTTCAATAATATACCTTTCACATTCTTTTCTTGCTTTTTGCAATTGTGTTGTTATACCTTCTTCATTCTTCTTGGCTTCTTCCAAGTGTGTTTTTAGATCATCAATTATTTCCTTTGTCTCCTTTTCATTTTTATCGATCTAGTGCTTCAATATTTGATTCTTCTTCTCAACAGCTTCTAACTCTTCTAAGGCAAAAATGAGTTCTCCTTCCAGATTCACTTCAGCTTCATCCTCTTCTTCTTCTTGATCATCTATAATTTTACTCACAGAGGCATCTTCATGTATGGCCATGAATAAAATCTCTTCTTCTTCTGAATCAATGACTCCACTATCTTTGACTGAGCTAGGATATTAAGAATATAGGCTCTTCTTCTCGAATCCCTTCTTGAATTCACCTTTGAAATTCTTCTTATATGTAAACTTTTTTTCTTCATCATCATTGCCCTTATTTGGGCATTTAGCTAAAAAAAGTCCAATATTTCCATAATTAAAATGTTTAAAAGGTAATTTCCCTTGATATTTACCTATTCCCCTTTTTGGCTTACAAATGAAAATAGCTCTGTTGTCATCTTCATCATCACTAGAACTATCATTTGATTCTTGAATCTTAGATTTATCTTTCTTTGATGTCTTGAAAGCTACTTCTCTCTTTGCAGGTTTATCTTGTTCAGTCTACATCTCATATGCTGTGAGTATACCATAAAGCTCATCCATCTTTAGCTTGGCTAAGTTCTTCATCTCCTCGATTGCCAAAACCTTTGCATCACTTCTCATTGATAGAGATCTCAAAAACTTTTGTACCACCATTGACTCATCCAAAATTTCTCTAAGACCTTGAATCTAATTTACTATTTGATCAACTCACAAAAGATAACTTGCTATATCTTCTTCTTCCATCTTCAAACTTTCAAACTATCTTCTAAAAGTCTGAAGCTTAGCTTGTTGAACCTTTCCATCACCTTTGTAAATATTCTCAAGTTTTACCCAAGTTTTATGAGCAGATTTACATTGCATAACTTTAACAAATTCATATTCACATAAACCACATAGAATAACATTTAAATCTTTAACATTACATTCACTTGCCTTCTTTTCTGTTGGAGTAATTACAAGTGTCTATGGCTCTTCATATTCCTCCACCACTACTTGCCATATGTCAAATCCAAGGGCCATCAAATAAGTCTTCATTCTTATACTCCAAAAAGCATAATTCATTTCATAAAAAAAATGTGCCTTATTTGTATAAAATCCTTCATGTGATCTAGCCATCATGCTTTCTCAATCTACCTTCAAGCTATAAAACTTTTTCAAAAGGAACCTGCTCTGATACCAAATGTTAAGCATGGGATAGAATGAAAGAGGGAGTGAATCACTATATCATATATCTTATAAAATTTCCCTTAATCAAATTCCACTTTAGCATACATTTAAGATATGCAATAAAATTGAAATAATAAACACCACACAAGATATAGAGAGACACTAGATTTAATGTGGAAACCCAATGTGGGGAAAACCATGGAGAACAATCTCAAGTATATGAATGAGCACCAACTCAAAACACAATATTCAAAAACACCAACTTGTAGGAGCACCAACCCCTTTGTTGAGCACCAATAAAGAAACTATTTGTGAGCACCAAACCAAAAGAGCAGTAACCCTTTTACTGAGCACCAACACAACAACAATTCATGAGCACCAACCCACAGGAGCACCAACCCTTTTATTGAGCACCAACACAACAATAATTCATGAGCACCAACCCCTTTGTGTATACCACACAACTATCTCTCAATGTTTCTATCTCAACAAATGATAATTCATTATAATATCTCTTTCCTCTCTCACCTTTGCTCTTCTAAGTTAGATATAACAAATACAAATCATACTCATCTCAATCATTGCTCTTCTAAGCTAGATATTACTATATCAAATCAAACTCTATCTCACACATTACAAATGGCTTCTCAATCCTTTATTTATATCTTTCCAAATGACCTTTGGCCTTCCCCCTTTGTGACCCTTTAATCCTCATGGAAAATAGTGCCAAACTTACATGACCCTTTGTATCCTTGTATTAGAAAAGTCATGTGGTAACCCTTCATAAGCAAAAATGTCCTTTCCTCTTTTATCCTTATCTTGGTGACTTTTCATATTCCTCAAAGTGTCCCTTCATGAGAAATTGTGCCCTTCCTCTTTTGTCTTCACTTGGTGACTCTTGGAATTCCCCAAGATGACTCTTCATGGGAAAATGCATCCCATTATTCTTTTGTCTTTACCCCATGACTCTTTGACTTCTCCATGGGCCCTTCTTTTGTCTTATATGCAACCAAAAATATGTTTGTTAATATTAACACACATTATCCAAGATATAACTACTACAAACATCATTAAATGCAATGGAGCCTTTATCACCAATAATGCTAGACCTTTGACATCAATGAAAATATTTACAACAATGTTTAAAATTATCATAACCCTAAAATTTAGAATTTCAAAAAGCCTAATTTATAAGGAAGTTATGCCCACATAACTTGCATACAAATCAGATAGTGGCTAAATCCTTTGCATAAATATCTTTCACAATGCAAGATAAATCAAAGTTTATCATATGCCAAGTTATAAATAGAAGTAGCCAAGAACACTATAACATAAAGTATGAGTACTTATTAAAATAATTGAAACATCGTAATAAATTAAAATATTAACAACATTCACTTAACCATGAAGAATAAGAAGGCAATCATTTACAAAATTTAAAATCCATGTTAGTGTCTTTTAAACTTGAACACCTATTAAAATTACATGAGGTCATAAGTGTCATCCATGTCCATAACTATAATTGAACCACTTTTTTCACTAGTTTTAACATATCCAGTACTCAAATGAACTAATAAATTAACATTACATCATAGATCAACAAATTATAAAATAAACTATTTCCTTTTAACACTTACATCAAATA